>JANZXV010365386.1:0-10416 GCA_027576455.1 Erythroxylum roigii
TAACATTTTCCAACTTTTAACCTCTAACACTTCATATATATTAGTTCTAACTTCCAATGACAATTTGGGGTCCAACAGTATGGAACCTTGGTCAATCTTTGTCAAAGGTCATATCTGTTGCTTAAAGTATCTTATGTTGTTATTTGATGATGTACGAGTGATGAATGGCATTAGGAAGTTAGTTTAATGATGAAAGAATGAAAGAAAACTATGGAAATGATTAGATGGGTTTTCGACCAAGGTTAGGGTTTTTAATATGTTATTTTTGGTTTAAATACATTTGCATGATTTGAATGATCATAAAAATTTGGAGGTATAGTTAAGAATAAAATATAAGATATGTTTTGACAAGATTTGTAACCTAACATATCGAAGAGTTATATAAGATGTAATTGATAAAGTTGTAATAGACCTAATTTAAGTTTAGTTGGTTTAGTAAGTAAACTTAAGATCAACTAAATATAAATGAGATCCTAGCCCCTTGAGATATTAGAGTAATACTTTTAAAATATTAGTAAGATTACTATTTCGAATAAAATAGTGGAAATAACCATATCATATAACTTATTACTTGTTTATATTTACTTTTTTGTCGTAAGTACAAATTACCTTTGTTTAGAATAATTGTTAGTAGGTATTACTGAATCAAATTTCTTAGATATAGGTTAGGTTTGGGAAGAGTTCTCAAAGTTAGAAAGGAAAAATTATATGTCAATTATACAATATTATTATTAATCTCTATTGAGAATTTGGTAACAAAGTTATAAAGATATGTCAATATCATATAGCTAATAAAATGTAATACCATTTTAAGTTGACTAATGTCTCGTAAGCTTTGACAGTAATATGTAAGATGGATGCCTATGCCATGATAGCATAATGTAAAAAATTGCATAGAGCAGAGCAAAAAGGTATATTACTCTAATGAAATTATTCCGTTTAATTTAGCCTACTAAGGTATAAATGCGAACATTTAAAGGCATTGACTTAGGTATGATAATAATTGTCATTAGAAAAATTGTTAGCATAATTTATACAAAATATGATAGAGATTATATATATTTCTGATTCATGCTTTTGAGTAATTGATAATGGATTTGGATTCAATATCACTACAATGTTTAAAGCATAATAAGAAATAGATTGTTCAGTAAAAGTGTTGATTGAAGATTATACAAATAATTTTATATGTATTGGATCAAGGAAGACTTATTTTTAATCTTTTGCCACTACATCTCATTTCTTCTTTGCCGTTCCTTTGAGATACTCTTCCCAGTTTAACATGTACTAATCTATGCTGGTGAAAGTTGTAACACCTTCCAATACTTCTATGCCATAACTTTGCAAGCTGAGATACTGAACGGAAATGATGAGAATGACAAGTTGCTTAAAGACATCAATGATATGGAAACATGTTGAAGAACTACCACAGTCATCAATCACTCGTAAGGTTCCTAACAATTTTTAGATTTTGATGCAATATTTACTATCAGTTTGATATAAAATGTACTTACCTAAATTTTATACATTAATATTTTTCTCATGCTACTTTATGACTGTAAAGAAGTGGAAGTAGTTAGTTTATGCCCTTGTAGCCAATCAATTGGATGCAAATTAATGTATGACATTAATTTTATTTAATAAAAAGGCTTTATTTATCTTTATGTATTAATTTAATTAATATTTTATGTTTTAATACTAAAGATAAAATCCTTGGAATAACTACTGTGTAATTGAAATTATGATGAGATCATAATTATGAAATTCAATTTACATTTATGTGTTATTCTAAATGTTTCTAGTTATAGTTTCATCAAGACTAGATATTGTTGAAACGGTAAAACTAACACACATTATGTTTCTTTCTTATGAAGAAAGAAATTGATATCATAAATTAAAGTATACAGATACTTAAACTAATATGTGAGTGATTATTAGAGAATAAGTCACTGAACTGGCTTGATTATGAGAATTCTGGTTGAAATATTACTTATGTGTCTATGGATTATCTCATAATGATGGTTGTAAAATTAATCCTCAGACTTGAAATTACCAAGGTATCTAGAGTGAGAATTACTATATTTTGATGATACTTATGAATCGTCCTAGGATAATTCAGTCGGTAGTAATTGGATACAATATAAACTATATGTAGATAGTTGAGTAAGTCAATATGAGATTCGCTACTCTAAAGTAATTAGAGAGAATATTCTACTGTTCTTGATTAGTAATGATTTATGGAATTCTCTGGCCATAGTGAATTGATATTTGAAAAGGATTTTTCAAATTTCAATTATAAATTAATTACTAATTAGTAAGAACAAATATGATTGGATAATAACAGTAGACACTGTATCCATACTCTATTCAATTAAAATGTTGAAAGACGAAAGGATTAAGTTATACATTATTTGTAACACCCCACTCCCACGTGACCCGAACCCGATATCATTGGTGATATCCGAGTCCGTGCGCCGCGAGGGTGACATTAAATATTCAATGAATCCGATGCCTCAAGAATCAGGTCAATCAGACGTCGGACGGAAAAGTTATAAGCAAAAGAATAGAAAAAGGTCAGTACAAGTCGACTTACTCTACTGTGTATGAATAAGTCGACTTACTGAAGATACAAGTCGACTTACATTACTCCCATAACAGATCTGGAAAACTTTCTCCGACATGCCAACTTCCACAGGGCATAACTCCCTACTTCAAACTCCACATTGGACAAACCTGGTGTCTATTTTATAGAGAAAAGAGAGATCTACAATGTTCATGAAGAACACAAAAGCCAAGTTCACCTCTAAGGGTGTCAAACATACACTCAAAGTTACTGCCTTCACAATGCCTCTTAAAATAGTGTAACAGTTGGTCAAAACAGTGCAACATTTTGTAAAATCCATAACTTCCTATATCTTCAATCACAAATTACACAATAAATATACTCAGAAAGATCACAATGTTATCTAAAACTTTCATGAAAAACCTAAAATCCAATTCGCTTCCTAACTAAGTCAAACAATTCACCAAAGCATCAGTCCACTGAAATTTCCCAATCTTAACAGTAAATGTCAAACTAGTATATCTCCTAGCACAAATGTAAAAAAAATCACTACCTTATATCACTGGAAAGACAAGATCTCATACTTCAATTTTCATGAAGAACTCGGAATCCAATTCGATCCCTAACAGTTTCAAAACTGTTATGCAAGTTTCTGCTGACCAGGACAGTTAATAACCTAATGCAGGTTCAGTTTTTCAAAACTCATAACTCCCAAATCTGGTCTCCAAAAATTACATTCCATACACCATTTTAAAGATAATTGTTTCCTCTACAACGCTTCAGAAGATCACTCCATCCAATTCAATTCACAGAAATTGCTAAAATGGCTTCCAATCAGAATGTGCACAAAATCTACACTTAGGCTAGGTTTTCACAAAATGCTCAAAATCAGTCAATATTCCACAGTGCATATCTCCCAATATACAGATCGAACAATTGCAAAATCAGTAGGAATGGAAAGCTAACTTAATAGGCTTCAACTTTCATTTATACCATTTTCCCTAATTCCTTCTCAATTAATTTAGAAAAATCATCAAAACACTTAGGTCATTAGGTCCGGTTACTGTTCACAGCAACTACAACAGTAACTTTCCAAGCCAAAATTCAACCTCTTAAGGCTAAAATTAGACAACACCTATTTCACACCAAAATGTACCCAACAAACCAAAGTTTCATTTGGAACAAACCTCACCTCAGTTGCATACCTACACAATGAGTTATGATCAAAACAGTACAGTAGGTCAAAAACCAATTTTCAGCTTTACTTCTCAATTACACCTCCTATCATGCCAATTCAAATTCTACTACCATAAGCATCTCAATTGGACACAAAATCAGTCCCTAGATCATTCCTACATTCACTAGGAATACCTACCATAAGTTGGCAGCACCTACCTCTTAAATTCTTTGCAAGAATAATCATCCATATTCAATTCAAAATCAAGCTAAAAACACTTCAATCATCCTACTTTCAAGTCATACATAAACCTAGCCTTATACCCACCAATTCAAACAATAATTGTCATCAAATTAATGCATCAATAAGCATAATAATTACACCAAAATTCCCATTGAATGCATCTAACAACCATGATTCATCAACTACATAATCAAAGCATAATTAAATCCTTACCAATCAAGCTTCTTCCAACTCCTTCAATCTCTTCAATTATTGAACTACTCTCCTTTCTTTACTTCTTTTCCATCCTATGCATGGTGATCTTCAAGGTAAGAAGGTAGCTTGGATGCATGAAAGTGAGCTCTTGAGTTTGGAGGAAGATAACACTTAAACTAGAAGGAAATGGAAATTTCGATGGAGAGGCCAAGATGAAGTGAGTTTTCGAATGGGTGAGTGAAAAAAGCAAGAAGACTTGAACTTTCGTTCTTTAAAAAGTGAAGTAGCTGAAATCAAAAGAGATAGGAACAAATCAAGCCATTTAATGATGTAGGACACTTGGCATTGTAGGAATAAGAAGAAAAGTCAAACTTCATTACATAAGCTTTAATCAATTAATCCAAAAACAATAAAAATTCAATCCACTTTCGGTCCCAACAAGTTTTAAGGGTCCACTTTCGGTCCCACCAAATATATTCAATAGTTTAGTACCAAATAACAGTAGAAAATCAACCGGTTCGCCACTTGGCGATTTTTTTCCGATTCAGGAATTTTTCTCCGGAAAATTCCAGAAAAATTTATAAAATTCTCTTAAAATAGAAAACATACAAAAACTCAGTCCAATAAATTTTTCAAATACAATTTCCACATTAATCACAGTAAAATTCCGTTTAGGCCCAATTACCAGGAAATAATCATGAATGCATGTACAGTTACTTCATGTGCACAAATTCACTGTTTGCAATGACCAGTATGCATGAACAATTCTAATTAATCCCAATCACTCCCATCCTTTGCTAAATTACTATTTTACCTTTCCTGTCGGGGGTGGGATGTTACATTCTTTGACACTTACACTTTAATATGCACATCACCAGAAATCATTTCATCTCATCCGGAGACCAATTAGTAACTTATACTATTCAGAATTCCACAAAACACCTTTCCGTTTTTGCCAATCCTCAAATAGAGGACTTATGCCATAATCATTTTCATTTCCTCCCATACAGGCACGCTCAGTCCTCTTATGTCTTCCTTTAACCCATTATGAACCTTACACTATAGAAACTATGAGTAGCACTTATTTAATCACTCACCGATCATTTCCTCTTTTATTTCCATGTATATTTTTCACATAAATTTCATTAATCACGATAAACTTACTCTCCAATATATGCCCCCAACGGTAAATCAACTTAAATGCGACAACTCTTTTCATATATCACTATCATTGTTTCATTTTTTTTTCATTTGTCATTGTACTTCTTTTCACAAAGTTTCCTTCCCATATCATTTACGGGCAAGCTTGACCTTTATCCACTTGGTTTATACACTTTAATCTCATTTTTGCTACTTATCTCTTTATTTTCCTCACTCAATCCAGGATAGTGTAGTCACATTGATAGTACATTCGGGGATGTGTTCCCAAAACACAACAAAATCTTTGATACAAATACACTGTATCTCTCTCTATTTACCCATCCATTTACTCGACCAATCCAGAATTGTCCGGTGCACAATCAGTAGAAATTTCCAGTCTTCCTTTTTCCTTACTATCTTCTTATCCTGATTTACAAACTCTTAGCACAATTCTTCGCATAACTATTTTTGGTCCTAAACTCGTACGTTCATGATCATACCCATTTCACGAGTCCATTTCAGTTCATCTGTACACTTTCGTCTCACCATTTCTACTTCTTCCTAACCTTATAGTCACTTCACTCTTTCATTGAAAGGTAGAACACTTCGGTGCAATATCAAGCTCAGTACAATCTCGCTATCATCAACTATGATATCCACTAACACAAATGTAGTGAATCCATATCTGCCTGATCGAACCATATACTTGTTGCTCATTTCCAATTGTTCCCATTGCGTTGAATATACAAGTCACAATTCGAAGTACCGAATCATCTCGAACTTTTAAGCTCACATAGGCTTACTTTAACTTATATGTTTCTCATATCCACAGTGGACCTCTCCAAGTTATAGAAATGTTCGTTTTCTGTCGCCGTCATATTGCCACTTAAATAAGGGGAGTCATTTTGATATCATTTCTTTCCTTAATCAACCCATGCCAACATAGTCTTTAACTTTTTCCCATTTCTAATTGCTCATACACTTTCATGGGTTCACATTATAATACATTTTCACACTTAATCACGTACCACATGCTCACACGTAGGATTTCTACTCGTGCGACTTAAACTGGGGATTAATTGTTATAGTCTGCAACGACACGACTCAAATGCATGCAACTTGACCTATGTTCCAGACTGTGCCCAAATATATACGTACTGTTGGGCTCTGATACCACCTAAATGTAACAGCCCACTCCCGTGTGACCCGAAACTCGATATCGTTGGTGATATCCGAGTTCGTGCCCCGCAGTGGCGTACTACATCAGTCAGTTAAAACTCAGTATACACAATTTTTTTAAAACACTCATGTGCACGAAAAACAATAGATATGTTGGACCCCGAACTTTTCTTGGAAGATTGAAATGATGGTAAGTTAAATAATTTTGGGGGCTTTTGTGTCTTTTGTATTTGGATTCGGATTTTTAGATTGATGTTGTATATGGCTTGGAAGGCCGTTAGTGTTTTGTAAGCATTATTTCATGATGAGTATGAAGTATGACTTTTGTATATTGTATTAAGATATGGATATGAATGTGACTGGATTGTGATGATGATTGGTTGTGTTTGTTTATGCTGGGATTCCGGACAGGAGGTCCGATGAATTGTATGGATGGATTGGATATATATTGAAGTGCTTTTGTTTATGGTTTGAATTGGTGATAAACATAGACATGTGTGCGTCTTGATGGCAAGAGAAAAAAAAAGTTTTTTGGTTAAATTGATGATCATGATTTGCATAGGGATGAAAAAAAAACGAAGCGATGTTAGTTAAGGTATGATCGTATGATATGGTATATTGTTAAATGTTGGATCTCCAACATTTATGGTATCACCAACATTACTGCTCATAAGGAAAAGCTAGAGGTTGGGATCAGTTCGTGTCTGCATTAGGGTTTTTGTATTAAGTGTATTTCCGCGATATTGATTTAGTGTATATTTGAACATTTCATTTTGTAATCAATGATAAAGCATGGGAATCTTTGTAATGGGATTGTTAAATGTGGATATTGTTACTTGTATTAATTTTTCCAAATGAACACGTTTGCAAATGTTTGTGTATGAAATGGGCCCAAATAACCCAAAGTGAAATGGAGTATGATTAAGAGGGTTATGATTGAAATTGGACTTGGCTATTGAATTGGAGATATCTTTTTATCGACTTTTTAATTTATTGGCCAGATTGAAAATGGACTTCTGTCCATGTTAGTGTTTCAAAATATATATATATTTACACCAGTTTGTGAATGGTTAAAGGTTCTAGCATGCTACCTTCGTAGGCACGGACTCGGATATCACTGTCGATGTCGGGTTCGGGTCTTGCGGAAGTGGGGTGCTACGCGATCGTGACAGACACTCTCTCCATTCATACCACTACTTGTTCCTTAATATGCATATAGAAACAGTTTGGGCTTCATAGTCTTCGAGACATTTTCCTCCATGTCTATATTTTTTATATAACCAATAGTCAGACCATTTAGACTTCTAAATCATGAGATATAGGCAAAATATCACAAGCTGTTCCAAAACAGGGGCAGCATCAAGTCATCTTTTTCGATCTCAATTTCCAAGATCATAGAGCCATAATTATGTCACAGTCCCTTCTAGAGATATTTATTTCTATGTCTTAGGTTTCATATACAACTAAAATCACACAATTTTGAGGTCTTTAGGCTGAGTTATGACTCAAACAATGTAACTTACTCAAACAAACCACCCTAGACATAATTTCACTACACAATACTCTCTTGTCATATACAACCAAGTTCATGCAAAGTAACACCAAAGAAACATCCCAGAAACAATTACACATCCAAGTTAATCCTTATATCCATTCAATCATACACAAATATAGAAATCAACTAAGTGAAATCCCAAACATTGAAATTGGAAAAGTAGTTCTCTAATGCTTTTCCTTCTCTTCCTCTTTAACTTTGCTTGAATCACCAAGTGAAAAATGATGGGATGAAGTAGGTGAAATGGAGAGGAGAAAAATCTGAGCAAAGCCATCAAAGTTTCATCCATCTCCCCTCTCCATATGCCTTTTCATGAATTTTCTATTCTTAGACACATGTTTCAATCCCATTGGTCCATATGTCACAATCCTATTGAACCATGTGTTATAACTCTATTGGACCATGTGTTGCAATGCTATTGAACCATGTGTTACAATTCTATTGGTCCATAAGTTACAATTATATTGGACCATATATTACAATTATACTGGACACACATGCTTTAATCTTATTAGTCCATGAATTAACTTTAGGAAAATTGCATATTAGTCCTTTTTCTTCCTTTAATTCCCACATTAGCCTAAAATATTATCAATTTATTTCATTCCTCTATATCTTAAGTTTCTAATGACATAAATTTCATGCAATTTAGTTAATTATATCGGGAGTTATACCCTAAAAACTACAGGTTGTTTGAAAATAAGGGCAGTAGCTGGAACTCAACTTCAAAATAGAATCCAAAACTCTTAGAGGCAGAATCAGATTTCGGTTCCTTTATGAAAGTTTTAGCTACAGCCAAGAAATGGCCAAATTACATAAATATGTTCAGTGGAACCTATCCATTCAGCGAGGTACACATCCTAAATCAACTAACTTCAATATTATCATGCAAGAGTAACATAAAAACACATCCAAGTTAACCAAAAAACTTTCGTAAGAAAATGGGATACTTCTTCTACCAATTCCCCTCACATCACATTCATAAATCCAAGCAAACATATAAAAAATTTCTATACATATTTCAAGTCTAAGTATGTATGTCCATGTCGAAGCGAACAAATTGTCCATTTACCCTTGTCTTTTACATTAAGTACCATTATGTCTCTTACTATACTTAGATGCACTCAATTCATTATGTTCACTTATTAATACACCCTAGACATGTTATAATACTTCCAGGGTATATGTTAGGGTATTACACTACCATACACAAACATTAACGAACATAAAAGATCAAGTGTCGGACCCCGCTCCCGAAGCCCTACGGTCCCGGGAGGTGGGCCTGCTGAAACTCATTCCCGAGACCTGCTGCCTTGCTGAAATCCTATACCTGACACTCGCTGCTAACTCACATTGGTGGTGAGCATACACTGACTAAGACTTAAATCCTGACTGTTTTTGAAAATTCAAGAAATTTACTTTTTAACCCATGTCCGTTAAACAGACATGGATGTCCGTTAACGGACATGAACTGAACATTTGGCACTATTTCACCCGAACCTGTCCGTTTGACGAACACAAGGTGACTGAAGGGTGCAATTTCACCCGAATGTGTCCGTTAAACGGACAGGCGTGTCCGTCTAACGGACAAACACTGGACGAATTATCCAAGTTCACCCGAATGTGTCCGTTAAACGGAAATGTGTGTCCGTCTAACGGACATGAAGTGGCTGAAGGGTTTTTCTCACCCGAATGTGTCCGTTAAACGGACATTCGTGTCCGTTTAGCGGACATGAAGTGACCAAAGGGTGATTTCTCACCCGAATGTGTCCGTTAAACGGACATGTGTGTCCGTTTAACGGACATGGGAATTTCCAGAATTCCCATGCCACTTCCAAGCCTGCTTAACGATCAACACTTCAAATCTTCCAAAACTCACCCAAAACCAAACTACAACACTTCATACTCAGGTCAAACACCTAGTTCGACTTACCAAAACTCAACCCCAACTTCAATTATCCATCAACCCTATACATTCACATCACTCATGCAACTAACATCAATCACAAACCTAATCAACAATTTCACTTGTACTCAACATGCATTCCTACCCACATGAGTTTCAAAGCCATTCAATACAACTTTGAAAGCTATACTTAAACATGATAATAAATGGTTTTGGGATACCATGATAAATCATAATTCATGTGCATTTCATTTACATCAAAACTAATGTTTTACAATGCTTTAGTGGGCATTTCAAGCCCTTTACAACATGATTCAAAATACATCTTACAAATGCAACTGTTTTCTCAAAATGCATCTAAAGCATTGTTTACAAAAATTGACTTGAAATACAACAAAACACAATCTGGGAGTAATGCCTTTAAGCTCATTCTTCGTGATCCCGCTCTTCACCTGGAG
>JANZXV010365544.1:0-10405 GCA_027576455.1 Erythroxylum roigii
AGAGTGATTCGGAGAATTCGTAAAATAGTTTTGGATAGAGATCCAATATATGGAGAGCAATAGAACTAAATGGATCCTGATGAGATCGGGATATGTCCCGCTGAAATAGGTCTCCGATGTTTTTTCCATAACAGGACCCGGTAGGTCTGACCCCAGTGTGACTGAACCACTTCAGCATTTATCTATATACATATATATATCTCATTAATTAATATATATATACACATCCACGTTGAAAGGAGAAGAGAATAAGACAAAACAAAGATTAATTAATTATTATATGACATCAACGTGGAAAGGTGTCTTCATTACCATTTAATGTCTTTAAATAGTTAAAGACAAATGGCTATAAGGAGATAAAATTGGAGATGATGGTCGTGGGGTATAAAGGAGGGTTAAAGAATTCAAAGGTAGAGTTTTTGAAAGATAATTTCCAGGCTTCCTCTCCAATATACACGACACTTTCTCTTCTCCAAGCATCATCATCGTCTTCTCCTTGTGCTCTCCAAGAATAAGGTAAGAGCTAGGACTCTTTACTTTATTCTAGCTATTTCCGGGCCAAAGGGGTTTGATCCAGTTAGGTTCTCCAACCTCCGCGTGGAAACCGTTAGAGACGGTCTCCTTTGGTCGTTGTGGTTTGAGAATTCTGATACTTCGTTATATGGACACATAGATCCTGGATTTCGGGAAGGTCCCATAACAAATTTTTTTGTTTTCCGCATCATGTGTATGTGATGCACACACCGGGATTTTCCTACAGTTATATTGCGTGTTTTTCAAATCCCCACTGTTGCTTGTTTTCTCTTCATTTGTTGCTAATTGCGTTGATTGAATGTTGTTTCTAGCCTCTAAAACGATGCCACGTCGTGCCTGCTACCTTGGTCCTCTCTTGAGTTGTTGATTTTTCCAATTTTTTTTCAATTAAAATGCTATTCTCTTGGCTGCCTTCTAACTCATTTCTTTGAATTTAAAATTTTGTCTTTTTTTGTCTCAAATATATACCAGCATATCCAACCTAGCAATAAACACAAATTGAACATCAGTTAAGCATTTTATCTTAAAAATAGGATTGAAATCACATAAAAATATATAAGAAAATATAAGATAATTCAATCCTATCAGATGGACAATCAAATTTTGCTAATTAGTTCATGTGATGAATGGATAAATGAATGGAAATAATATGTGATATTATGTGATTACATGTCATTTAGAAAATTGCCAACCCTAGGCTTTGCCATGTGATCCGTCGTCTATTTGTGGCTTAATCCCTTGGAAACTGAATCAAAAATTTAATTCCAAGGATTGCAATATAGAAGGCAGTCTCGGGTCGTCTCACTTAATCGGAACGTAATGCAACTGATCTAAGCTAGCCTAATTGTCAAGAAATGCAAACTAAATTTTTTAAAAGGGGGTTTTGGATCTTTTTGAGTAAACTAACTAAATTGAACCAATTGAAAGAAAAGTATATAAAAAGGTATTTTTGGATTTTTGGGAAAGGAAATTGAAAACTCAAACGATGATCGAATATGATAAAATCAGCTTGAAAACGAGCTTTGGCAATCATAGTTCAAAACAAATCTTTTTGGGAGCAAAAATCAGTAAGTTTCAAATGATAAACCTTAAAGAACTCTTTAAGTTTAAGATTTTAATCAATGAACTCCATTTCTTAAAACCTTGTTAAATGCATCTTAATGTGTGTAATGGATAAGTTAATGCATGTGGTCAATTGGAATCAAACATCATCTCAATATCAAACATAACTAGGTAGATAAAAGAGAATTAACACAATCACCAAAAAGACATAAATGAGACTTCATATATTAAAGCTCTAAGTTCTACATAAACAAATCCATAACACAATACAATGTTCAACACTTGATTAAACTATAATCAAGAAAATCTAACTACAAGGCATTAATCATGACTCAGGAGTTCATAACAATGTAGTTAAACTCAACAATGTAAAAACTACTCCCTTTTGAAGCCCATCGAACTCAAGCCATCGCTACATCTTCTAGAGGAAAGCGTGTTTAGCCAATCATCACTTCGGGAGCACTCACAACTGTAAATACAACGACAATATCCATGACACCAGCAACAGATGACGAAGGGGATGATGAAAAATGGACAGAAATGATGGATGAAGGTCGAGAGTGAGAGAGATGAGAGCTGTGTGGGTGATCGGTACTCTCTGTGTTGTGTTTTTCTCTAGTTCGCTGCGACGAACTTTTCCCAAAAGGTTTTTGCTCTTTACTGCATTCTTCGCAATGGCGAAATAATTAATCTTTGTCGTGGAGAACTTTTCCTGAAAGTTTAGCCTGGATTCTTCATGTTTCGCCATGGTGACAGGTTTACTTTTCCGCGGCGAATGTCCTATAGCGCCTTTGCTCTTGTTGACCTCTCTTTAGCACAACTTTCAACTCCCTTTTCCTTGATGCTCCTACAATGACAATAACAATTTGCAGTATCAATTATTCTCAGAAAATTAATAGTGCAATCAATACCAATTTGTAACAATTTTTACTATCAAATTGCATAAAATAAAAGTACACTCTCAAGGATTAATTTAAGCATAAAATCAAGAATTAGGAATCAAAAAGTATAGTAAAAGATATGAAAGTGTCCCCAATTTATATAATAATCTTGGGCTTAATCAAATTCCCCTTCACTTAGACCTTTGTACTCCTGGACAAAGTTTATAAAAGTTAAAGAGACACATGTGTAAATGAAAAATTCCGACCACGCTTAGAACAATAATAGGAAATTAGCAAAAATCACTTTCTCATAAATCAATCAAAGTAGATTGAAATAGTGCTAAGAAAATAAACACTAAAAGAATTTAATCCAAGAGATTGAACAAAAGAGATTTCACTTAAGGTAAGGTGTTTGCTCTCATCTCACTTGTGTTTACGGATATTTTCACTCTAAAATCCGCTTAGTCCATTCTCTACCATAAGCTTGTGACAGTCCTACTTATCCACTACAAGAACTGTAATTGCAAAAATCAAGAGGATTTTTCAAGGTTGTAATGCATGGAAGGTTAGACGAAATGGATGGAATGGATGAAGAAAGAAAAAGTATGAGTATATGCACTACAATTATGACATCTATGCACTACAATTATGAAATAGATGTCAATAGTAAGACAATATTGACACAAATGACAACAAAATTTTTTAGAACATAAATTTAACACATACATAGATATATATTTGTTGCCTTTAGTATTTTTTCTTTTTTCTTTCCCTTTTTTTAGAAAACATTGGTAGAACACCATTTTTTCACATTGCTTGAAATAACTTGAAGAAAATGTAAAATAACCTATTGACACCATATAAAGATGCGTGAATGTGCTCATAAATAATGGCTCAAGGGGCTAGTAATGGATAAGTGTTTATAGGATTATGTTTGGGTCAAAGGGTTTTGAAAGAATGCCGCTATCGTGTTAACAAAATTCTAGTTCATAAAGTTTTGATTAAGAATTGAAACAAGTTCTAGAGAGATATGAAATAAGCACATACACACACAAGAATTAAAAGAAATTCAGGCTAAAAAATCCTTCCAACAAGGGTAATATCTCAATGAACAATCTTAAGTATTAAAAATATAAAGTGCTACTTTATCAGGATGCCTTCACTTACTTTGTGTTGAAAACATCGAAAATAAAATGAGCCAAAATCTATTATCATTTAAAGAATGAGAGGTATTTTCAAAAACTCAAGCATCACTTTGAAACTTATAAATTCTTTGAGAAACAAAAATGACAAGTATCAAGTAAGGGAGAATTGTTGAATTGAGGCAAATTTTTCTTAAAACAAAAATGGTTTCTGAAAAGGTTTGGTGCCTCGGAAACCAAAGTTTACCACGACGAGTTCACAAATTCTTCAACGCGGCAAAAAACATGCATATTTTCTAGGCGAAGGCACAGTACGCCGAGGCAAAAAATAGCAGAAACTAAATTTTCACAATCACCAAGTTTAAAAATTATGGACATTATGCATAATTGACTAACACAAACATGTAAATGGCCAAAATGGAGCACAAACAAGAATAACAAAGTGAGAAAAGCTCCCCCACACTTAAGCATAACATTGTCCTCAATGAAGAAGAACAAGTAACAAAAAGAAAGCAATAAAGTGAAAAGGGAAGGGGCAACAAAGTGGGAGGAGGAAAATAATTATATATAAATGGGTGCAACAAGTTTGACATTACAAAATGAGCTAAGCATTCGACTAACAAACTAAAACAAAATACAAAATAAAGAAAATACAAAATAAACACTCGAACTACTCCATGGGATGATCATCTGCAACATCAGAAGGGGTGGCCCTAGACGTGCCTACACCGTCGAGGGAATCGTCTTCCTCATAAGGAAGCGGGAAATGCAGGTGTGCGGCAAACAGGGAATCCATTTGCTGGCGATACTAGTGATCTTGGTCCTGTCTGGCTACCACTTGCAAAAGTATCTCCTGAAGAGTGTCCACTCAGCGGGAAAGTGCCTGTAATGTAATGGGGTGGAAGGAACATTCTCGCGAGACAAGGCCTTGGAATGGGTGACAGTAGGGGTGGTAACAGCAGCAGGAGGTAGGGTGGAATGGGGAGGGGATTAGGGAGGAGGTTGGAGGTGGGGTTGTTTAAGGCGGATGTAACTAAAGAGGGGGGCCGACTCCAAATAACTATCATTATTGTACTCAAGGACGTGATGGGCCCGGAAGAGGTCGGTGATGAGGTGGGGGAAGATGATGGAGTTGGTGAGCTTGGCACTAAAGATAGATTCATGAAGGGCAGAGGCAATGGCATGGACTATGTCGACTAGGCGACCAACCATAAGAAGATATAGGTAAAGAGCTTGCCATTTAGTTACATAAGCGAGGTGGGTGGTAGGAAGGATATTGTTGCTGACCAGATGAAACCAAGGACGAGCCTCGGGGTGGAGGTCAGAGCGCTTAAGATAGCACTGATATATTCGAGGCTGATACCATTTGGCACCCTCAGGACAAAGGGTATGAAGGTCATTATCCTGAGGATAGTGATGGATTAATTGCTAGTAGTAGTGGTAGAGGACAGGAGGAAGGTTATAATGTTCACAGATGCTGGCGGTGGTGAAAACAGTAAGGACAGTGACACCATGAAAATTAATTTCCAAGGTGTTGTGAAAGCGAGCATGAGTGTAGAAATGACAACAAATTTGTCATTTCCCTAGTCTCTAGGCTTCACTAATCCGGTAAGTTGGGAATGGAAAAGTTGGCGGATGAAAGGATTATTATGTGGGGTTATGGGAAAAGGCGTTCCTTAATAAACGGCCTAGCGTTGATCTTCTCGGCTAAGTCGTTATATTCGGAATCAGCTAGAGGGGGGAGTGAGAGGAGGAGTGGGATGGATAGGAAGATTGGGATGAATGGGAGGATAGGGAGAAGCTGCAGGAGGAAGTGGGAGAGTTACGAGAAGGATTCTTGGTTCGAGGCATTTTCTTATAGAGAACAAAAATAAACAAAGATTAAACAAATTCACTAAAGATAAAAAGCTCGCTGTGGAGAAATGTTTGTCGCCACGACAAAGAAGCTTATTTCACCGCGGTGTGGCAGATTGCAATGTTTCGTCACAGTGAAGAACTTTGCTTTCGTCGCGGCAAAACATTGTAGTCTACCACGCCGCGGCAAAATAAGCTTCTTCGTCGCGGCAAACTAACCCTAATTGATAGAAACTTAAGCGAATGAAAACGGAATGAAGGAGAGAAAACTTGCAAAGAAGGAGGAGGATGATGTGAAAACAATCGATGCACAAAAGCTTGTTGAAAGAGACTGAGCACGAAGAGAAATGGTGCAAGTCCACTCGGATTAGCCACGGCGAAAGGTTGAAGTGAAAGAGACAAAGGTGAGGGAGGAATAAAGAGTCGGTGAGTTTAGAAGGAGGGAGAAGGGAAATGAAGAAAAAGACAGAGGGCAGAAGAAAGGTCAAGAGAACATTAAGGGAAAAAGAGAAATTTCATGAGGGAATTTTTGCAAAGAATGGTCTTTCGCCGCGACAAAAGAATTAAAGTACGCCACAACTGTTCACTATGGCGAAAAATTTGATTCGCGTCGCAGTGAATTGCTTGAGTGGTGTTGTGCCGTGGGGACTGATGAGTTCACTGCGGCAAAATGATTAAGCCATGCCGCGACGAAGTTTTCTCGAAGCACAAAAAGAAAAAAAATGTGACAACTTTTAACGAATTCTCAGCTCATATGCAATTCTACCAATACAAAAGAAAATGCAATGCATCATCTACACCAATTTCTTCTAACAGTAAAGATGTGTCATGCATCCACTAAAATACAGAATTCAAAGGGAAGATGAATTATTGAAACAACTATTCCTAAGTCCAACTCAAAAAACTAGACCTATTCCTACTAATCAAGTTTCTCCCCCACACTTAGTCAACATACTCATGCTTAACAATATCATTCCGTCTTCAGTCAATATGAAAAAGTACATTGTAAGTAAAAGAAGAGAAACAACCCGGTGCTTAAAGTGGGTCCTTCAGCTCTTGGGGGACGTTTGGCTCATAACCATACTGTGGCGAGGTAACTTGACCACTTTCTAGTTCCATGCCAACGTCCGCACTCAGTAGTTCACCTGAAACATCAGCAACAAATGCTTTCTCCAAGCAATCATTAGTCAATGGATTCATTGCCTATTCAAAGTCAATGTATGCATCATCAACAACAATATCAACCATGTTAACTCCTAGGAGTCCTCATGGGGGTGCTTTATAGCTTTATACATATTAAAGCTCACTTGTTGATCGCCCACCTCCATGGTGATCTTACCTTCCTTCATGTTAATCATTGTGCTAACAGTCCTCAATAAGGGTCGCCCAAGAATTAAGGAAGTGTCCTGTACAACTTCTGAAGACATATCAAGCATATAAAAATCAGTTGGAAAAACCAAACCTTTGACTTGGACCAAAATGTCTTCAATAATCCCTACTGGATGCCTAAATGATCTATCAGCCAATTATAACATAACAGATGTGGGCTTGAGACTCTTAACTCCTAATGATTGATAAACAGACTTAGGCATCACATTAATTGCTGCCCTTAGATCTAACAAGACTCTTCCTATAGTAACTTTCCCGATTGTGCATGGAATGGTGAAAGATCCAGGGTCTTGACATTTGAGAAGTATTTGAGGTTTAAAAAGGGCTGACACATTTGAGCTCACTTGGACTCTCTTATTGGGCCTAAACTTCCTCCTGTTTGTGCACAAGTCCTTAAGATATTTAGCATATGCCGAAACTCTTTTCACTAAATCAAGCAAAGGAACGTTGACTTTGGCTTTTTCAAACAAATCTATTATATCCTTTTCATGCTTAATTTCAGTCATACGCTTACTTATTAAATATGAATTAGGAAGAGGAAGGTCTTGAAGATTTACCTCCTTACCTTGGCTGTCATGCTTGCTTGATTCTCCATGTTTATGTGTGGGTGCTTTTTCCTTGGAACTCTCTGAAGTAGCTCCCTTTTTCTTTGATGCAGACTTCCTTTCGTTCAATAATGATTCTTCCTTGAAACTTTCAGATTTCTTGATTTCTTCCTTTGGCAGAGGCACTTCGTCACTGTCAATCACCTCATCACATGCTTCTTCTTCTTGATGATTGAACCTCACTTGTTTTCCACTCTGTAAGGCAATTGAGTCACATAAGAGTTGATATTTTCCGCTTTTGTCTCCCATTTCTCCATTCTCTTTTCCAAGGCATTGAACCAAGCAACTATTTTAGAGGAATCCTGTTGAATGAGAGTTGTTATTGCATTGAATTGATTGTTGTCAGAATTCCTTTCTTCCTTCATCAAAGTCATCATATTGTGTAGCAGTTGATTGGTTTCCTATTTGGCTGGGGCAGTCAGAGCTTGCTGTTGGTTGGGGAACTGGTTAGTAGAAGTACTAGCTCCTCCTCCTTGTTGAAATCTATTTGGAGCTCTGCCCTCTTCATTCCTCCAACTAAATCTAGGATTGGCCTTCCATCCCTTATTTTAAGTGTTGGAGTAAGGGTCCCATTTCTGGTTTGTTCTTCTTAGGTACACTATGGACACCTCCTCATACCGGCTTGGGAAAACACTGGATATGTGCATTACCGACCCATAAGTATCACATCTGGGTGTGATAAGATCCATAGAAGATGATGGCCGATGCACATTCATGTTCTTCCATTCGACAATGATGAAAGATAATTGTGAAGTGATTATGTTCTCCAATGAGTCAACCTTAGACTCCAAACTCTCCATTCATTTAGCTTAGGCTGTTGAAGCTCCTAACTCATGTACTCCTCGGGTATCTCTCAAACTATACTGTTGATGATTTAGGGCCATCTTCTTGATTAAATCCCATGCTTCCGAAGTTGTAAGATCGATCAAGGAACCTTTCAATGCCGCATCCAACATACCTTTCTCTTGACTTTTCAACCCATCGTAAAAGTATTGCACTAACTGCTCATCAGGGATCTGGTGATGGGGGCATCTAGACAGTAGATCTTGGAAGCAATTCCAATAATCATAAAGGGATTCATCATAATCTTGCCGAGTTGAATAAATCTCCTTCCTCATCGATGAAGTTCTGGAAGCTGGAAAATACTTCTCTAAGAAAGCTTTCTTCAAAGTGGCCCAGCTGTGGTAGGCATTTGCCACATGCCTTGGGAGACTCATATACCACTCCCGTGCTTTTCCTCCCAGTGAGAAATGAAAAACCTTCCATAGAACTTGATCAAGGAAAGCTCCCACTAGCTTCATGCTCGGACATATAAGATAAGGATTGTAAATGCATGTAAGGATCCTCTTCTGCCGAGCCATGAAATTTAGGAAGAGAATTAATCAGTAATCCTTTCACTACAAAATTAACATCAAAATTAGGGCAAGCAGTAGTAAACGGATCATAGTTCACATCAGAAGTTGTTGCTTCCCTAATAGTTCTACGTCTCTGATTTCCATTATTCTCTCCTACTCTCTCATGCTCCCCATTTCCTCTATTATCGCCATTTCTAGGTTGGTTAGCATGAAAGTTAGGTTTTTGTAGAAAAGCTGGGTTCTCAGCCATGATCACTCTTTCTCTTGACTCACTTCCACTAGTTGGCTGACTTGACTCTTCTTCCACACCTACCTTACTTCTCTCTTGTCCTTTCCTCTCTTTTCTAAGCTTCCTTAAGCGTCTATCAATTTTGGGTTGGAAAGGAACAAGTCTAGCTCTCCAGGGCATGCACAGAAAGAATTAAAATAAAAGAAATTGTAACAAAATTGGCTCACGAAGACATAAAATCAAATAAAAGGTAAGATGTGAAGGATGCGAGTGTATAGTGTGTAAAAGTAAGTATGAAGATGTGTATGTATGGAAGAATGCTAAGTATGAAAAATCCAAACGTGGAAGTATACTTTTGTTTGTGATTTCAAAATTTATGTTATGCAAAGGAATAGTAAAAACCTATACTATTGACAAGTATGAAATTAAACTATCCAAAATGAAATCTAAAAGAAAACAATCAATGAACTCCATTTCTTAAAACCTTGTTAAATGTATCTTAGTGTGTGTAATGGATAAGTTAATGCAAATGGTGAATTGGAATCAAGCATCATCTCAATATGAAGCACAACTAGGTAGATAAAAGAGAATTAACACAATTACCAAAAAGACATAAATGAGACTTCATATATTAAAGCTCCAAGTTCTATAATCAAGAAAATCCAACTACAAGGCATTAATCCTAAATCAGGAGTTCATAAAAATGTAGTTAAACTCAACAATGTAAAAACTACTCCCCTTTGAAGCCCATCGAACTCAAGCCATCGCTACATCTTCAAGAGGAAATGGTGCTTAGCCAAGCATCACTTCGGGAGCACTCACAACTGTAAATACATCGATAACATCCATGGCGGCAGCAACAGATGATGAAGGCGACGATGAAAAATGGACAGAAATGATGGATGAAGGTCGAGAGTGAGAGAGATGAGAGGTGTGTATGTAGTCGGCTGTGTGTGTCAAGTGTTGTCTGCTGTCTCTTGTAACCTAATTTAGTAGGTTTTTAAAAGATGGATCGGTGGGTCGGGTCGAACAGTGAGAGATTTTTCCAAATATGGTTCGGGTTTTCGACGGTTTTCCGCAGCGATAGATAAGTTCGCCGCGGCGTATTTTTCCTGAAAGGTTTTGCTCTTTGCTGGATTCTTCGCCGCAGTGAAATAATTAATCTTCGCCACGATGAACTTTTCCCAAAAGTTCAGCCTGGATTCTTAATGTTTCGTCGCGACGACAGGTCTTGTTAGGCCCAATTTTTTTTTTAAGCATGATTAAATTAAATTAAGTAAATTGAGTTAGCATTAATTAAGTTGACATTAATTGGTAGATTATGACATTAAATGAGTTAGATAAGGTTTAATGT
>JANZXV010365581.1:0-10405 GCA_027576455.1 Erythroxylum roigii
AAACTCGATGTGTGGAACCAAAATAAGCATAAAAATCATAAATCAGGAGTCAACAAATGCATAATTACTAAAGAAAGTAGGCCAAATTTATAGTATAAATTTGGTTCAATCAACGGTGTTAGAGACGATAGTTAAACACCTTGAGCAATGAAGTATTTATATATCCTCTTTATATCGTGTCACTGTCATCGTTGTTCTTGTGCTATCTCCTTTAAAAGTTTATTATTATCCAAAACTAGCTTGAGGAACTTCTCCCAAGCTTCCTTAATGTATGATCACTTAAAAAGATTAGTAAAACTAACAATTCAAAGCATTCTAATTTATTATATTAAAAACATAATTCTAGACGTCAAAATAAAACTAACTAGATAATATTTGCAATCTAACTATTGAACATGCTAAGTTATGATCATTAACTTGACCTTGCATCATTCAAAACTCAACCCAGATCAATTATGAGTGGCTTGCCGCCACCACTTATGGTCACTTTCATTTTAATTGCTTGTGTATAAGCTACATGTGGTGAGATACTAAAAGGGCATGATCAATCAAATAAGGAAATGTAGGTAACTTTAGTAATGCCCTTCTGGATAATAAACTGTTAACATAATAAGGAATGATAAAATTCCCTAAATCTTCGACGAAATCAAATAGTTTGTGTTATAGGAAGGTGTATTGTTTTTCTTTGTTTGCAATCATCATAGTTCACTTTTCCTCTTCAAGTTCTTGAGTAGGGACATTTAAAATATTCCTTAAACTCTATATCGTTTGTCACCTTTTACTCACAAAATACTCCATCAAAGTAGCCCTTCTCTTGTGCCTTGATATATTCATCCATTATACCTATTTTCACGTAAGATCTGCTTTCCTTTAGAAGTTTCAAGGCTTTTTTCATGCTAAACTCAACTTTCTCGTTACCTATCTGAAGAAGCAATTTGACTTTATAAACAATTACTAGTGCCTTCCATTGTTTTTGAAGGTTTGTCAAAGAACTAGTGGATATTTTTTTATCCTCTTTGAAATCTATTATGAAAAAATCCAAAAGAATAATGAACTTGTCCACCTTTACGATAACATCCTCTACCATGCCAAACAATTTCTTTATGGATCGATCCACCAAATGAATACGCATCGAAGTTGGCTTCTTATCGCCAAGCCTCAATTTCCTAAAGGTCGAAAAAGGCATAAGATTTATACTTGCATATAAGTCACATAAAAACTTTGCAAATTCTAACTTACCAACCATACATGGTATTGTAAAGCTTCCAAGATCTTTCAGCTTTGAAGGCATGTGATTAGTGATAATAGAGTTATAGCTTTTGGTTAGTGCAACCATTTGATTCTCCTCAGAAGTCTGCTTCTTTGTTAATACGTCTTTAAGAAACTTTGCATACTTAGGCATATGTTCCAATGCCTCCACAAAAGATAAATTAATTTTCAAAGTTTTTAACTTCTCCATGAACTTTGCAAAATATGCATCCAGTTTATTCTTTATTAATCATTTGGAGAATGGAATCTTAGGTGGATATGGAAGAGGGGCAACACAAGGAGGGCACTCACTTATGTCTATATCCTTCTTCTTCTTTTTTAAGTCTTCTTCTAGGTAGGTTTTAGATCTTTTCTTAGTTGGTTGCTCCAGTTCTTCCCCACTTATAAGTTTCATTACTTTAAGTTGCTCCCTTAGGTTTGCTTTAGTGTTGCACACGAGACTCCCCATACTTCATGTAGACAATGCATTTGCCAGTTGACTCAATTAGACCTCTAAGTTATGAATGGAAGAGGTATGACTTTTAGTGAATTGTTCAAACTTCTCTGCTAGTCTCTTATAAGCTTCATCTATGTTCATAAATATGTTCAAAATTTTGTCCAATTTAGAGTTAGCATAATTGGATTTCTCTTGTTGAAATCCAGGTAGCCTTTGATTTTGAAATTGACGTTCAGCATTGTTCGACCAAAAAAAATTTAGGTGGCTCTTCCTCTCAGGATTATAAGTGTTATAGTAAGGCTTGTTTCCTCCTTTTTAACCAATTATGCTCCTATATAGTTCAATTGCTCTATTTCATTATTTTGCATTAAGAAGCAATTAATGATATCGTGGTTATCTTATCCATATAATTCACACCTATGCTGAATTGCTTTAACAGAAGTTGATGAAAAGGCCCTCACACTATAGAATTTTTAGGTCAACCTATCAATCTTCCCTTCCATTTCTGTAATCAAATCAATAGCAATGGCTCCTTTCTGATCGCAGAAGGATGTTTGTTGTCTACTTCTATCTAACATCCAAAGATAATTATTATTCGCCATCTCTTATAACAATGCCTCCACTTCCTCAACAATTTTTCTCATTACAGATCCTTTAGATACTGCATCAATGGTGCCCCTTGTGGGTGAATTAACTCCATTATAGAAGGTTTGCAATAGGAATCCTTTGGGTAAGTTTTGGTGAGGACATACCCTCTGCAAATCCATATAATGTTCCTATGCTTTAGGATGTGACTCCCCATCATTTTGTTGGAAATTTGTTATTTCCTTTATCAACCTTGTCATGTTTGGTAGAGAGAAGACTTGTCACAAAATGCACACACCATCTGCTCCCATGTTGTGATGTTTTTCAAGTTTAAAAAGTGATACCATGCTTTGGCACTATCTTTTAGTGTGAAGGGAAAGAGCCTTATCCTAGTAGCATCTTCCAACATTGCATGATATCAAAAAGTATCAAATATTTCTACAAAATTTACCAAATGGATGGTAGGATCCTCATTAGTTAACATATAAATATACACATTGGTTTATAATATGTTCAACAAAACTAGATTGATCTCGAATGATATTGCTTAAACTAGTGGTTGAGTGATGCCTTATTGAGCAAGTTTACCTAATATAAAACCCTAAATATCCACAAGTATATAGATCGTAAACTTGTAGTAATTGATGTATCGATCCGATGAGGAATTAGCTGAAACTAAATGAACCTAACTTTGTCTAAGGTTATGAAAAATTAATTTCAATAAAAATAATAATAATAATAATCAGAAAACTAAGCAATAAAATATCAGTTTAGTGAAAATAAATTCAGAAATTAACACAATTAAACAAAATCGAGCACTTAACCACTTAACAAACAAGTTGCCACAATAAAATAAAATTGATCAAGAATAAAAGTCTAGGATTCATTCTATCGTTATATTGCTCATTTTACCACTTTTGATTCAATTTAGTGTCGAGTTTAGATTTCTGAAGGGTTTGATTATTCTTTCTCGAGACCTGATCATTTAACCCAATTATTAATCACTAATTGATAACGAAATTCCATATTTGCATTCTCTCAATTAACAAAAACAACCTATTGTTTTCAACTAGTTCTTAAGCAATCTATCAGATAATTGAGTTCTCACACAAGATCTATCTTTGTATGATCATCAATTTCGTATTTTATGACTTATTAGGTCATTAACTCTCATTACTCAACCTAATCAAATTACTTTCAACTCACTACCTTGATTTATTGTTGAAGTATAAGCACACATAATTATCACAACACTAAAACATTGTATTGAAATAAAAAGTGATCAACTCATAAAATAAGTCAAGAACAAATTCTAATATGAAATTAGAACATCATCAACATGCATAAGATCCTTGATACCAGTTCATACATCAAACTTAAAGAAAATAAACAAAGGAAGAAGAAAAAGTTGAGTTGGACTGGTCTGGCTCTTGCTGGATAGCTGTTGATCTTCCTAGTGTTTACCCCAATTTGGTAAGATGGTGGCTGCTTATTTTTGGTCTCTTTATGTTCATATATAGTAAATGAGTGACTTAGCATTACGTTTAAGGCTTTCCCAAGTCATATTGTCCTAAAAATACTCTCCAAACATCAAAAGAAATAGAAAATCCCATGTCTATCAGGTGTCTATCATGATCATAACAAAGGTGTCACTATTGTGACATAGGATAAAAACCTTCGGTCATGATTTTGACGCGCCATACACAATCATGACATTAAGAGGAACCTTTTATCATGACCATGAGACTCATGTCACGATCATGACCTTGCCTTTCAACCCAAGTGATAGGTGTGAATTGCATCGTGTTTTAGGGCTTATTTTGATATGCATTTAATTGTTAATTCAATCGTTTAGTATGTGTTTAGTTTAGAATTGTGGTAGTTTATTAATTATTTATGTTTTAAGTGTTTTACGAGTTAGTATAAGTATTTGAGCTTAATTATTATATTTTTGAGGTACCTTGATGTGTTTGTTAGTGTTTTAGGGTCAACAATTAAGGACGGAGAAGTTTCGGAGACTGTAAAACTGAAATAACCAAGACAAAAGCATTGGAGTTAGCCCACAATTGTGGGCCATAAGCCACAATCGTAACAAAAGCCCAGCACATGGCCTATGATCATCGCCTGCTTGCCATGATCATGGCAGAAGGCTCGGATGTGGCCCACGATTATGGCCTGCTTCGGACAGATATGCAGACACTAAAAAATGTCAAGTTTAAGGGATTTTTCAAACCTTTTGAACCCCTAAAAAACCCTAGGGCTGCTCATAACACAAAAAGGTATTTAAAGAATAAGATAAAGAGGACGAAGGAGCTTTTGCATTAGTCACTTTCAAAGAAATCCAACAGAGAATTATCGAGAGATAGAGAAAGAAAAGAAGGAAGAGAAAAGAGGATAAAAAGCTGACTTGATGTATTTCCTGGATTAGCAGTTTCCTGACATCGCTGCTGCCCGTCGTCTGATCAATTTTGTATTTCCTGTTACTTTCAATTTTATTATTGTATAGAATTGGAATAATAGTTGATGATAGGATTTTTGGATGTTGATGATATTCTAAACTCACCTTTGTGTTTTTATCTTTGATTTAATGAAATTTGATTGTTTACATTTTACTGGATTTATTGTAATTTGATTTCTGAAATTGCATAATTCAGTGATAAACTAAGAGGGTGAATTGTGTGAAAAATAATTAAATTGGGCTAATGAGAGTTAGACAATTTAATAGAATAAGAATTAATTCAAATAGGTAAATCGTGTGAAGAGAGATCTTACATAAGTTTTCGATAGTTTATTAGACAACTTCAAATCTAATTAGGGTTTTGGATAGGTTGTTAATTGAGAAATTGCAGCTTCCATAATCTGATTAGGGTTTATAAAATAGGGTTAATGGTTATAACCCGAGAGAGAGTAATCAACCTTAGGATCATCAAGAACCAATATTCCAGTAATTCATAATCGATTAAGTTTGAGTTAAAGATAGGTAAAATTCTCTTCCTCTCAATTATTAGTTCCTTAGGTTGATTCTTAAGTGTCCGTTGCAATTGTTAAATTGTTAATATTTTCGTGGCTGATTCTTGAATTGATTTAATTAGTTAAATTGAATTCATATTTTAGTTTGTTACATTTTGAATTTCTGCGATGTATTTTGGCCTTAGATTTTAGGATTAGATTATCCCTCCTCGTGGGATCGACGCCTTAGGCACTACGCGAATGACCTGTGCATATGCGGATTATTGAGGTTAATTAATTAAAACTTACACACATCAAAATAACCCGATCAAGTTTTTTGTGCCATTGTCGTGGAGGTTATTAGTTTAGTTATTTATTCTAAGGCATTTTCACTATCTTTTGTTTTTAAAAAATAGAAAAAGAACTTTAGGGCGTAAAGTAGAGACACAACAAGACTTCTTAGAGTGAGAATAAGCAATATAAAGAGTTGGATACCAAGAAGAAATGGAAAGAACATTGATGGAAGATAGATATTATAGGGAGCAAGAAACTGCAAACTACAATGAGGCATAGTATGGTTGGGGAAGTAACGATCCTTATTGGAACATGTACACTCGGAGGTAGTAGAACCCTGATTTCTATTGGTCCAACAATGTAGGGACTCATTTTAGACGTTAAGACCTATCAGGATTTCAATAAGATGAGTCCAGTTCATGGGATTCTAAATTGAACAAGATCTTAAATAAGCTCACGGACATGGAAGAGGGCCAAAAGAGACTAAAAGACCAAATTGAGCAAGTAATGGAAAATCATGCCTTGTCCACTCACAACCTCAATATTCGAGTGAGGCAACTTTCCTGTAAATTTTGTAAGAGAAGTGTGGAAGACTCTCTAAGTAATATAGAAATACATCAAAGAGAGCAATACGAGATTATTGCACCTAAGAATGAGGGAGAGCTAAAAGGATCATTGGAAAACCAAATTGAACCCTACCTTATTGAATAACAAGAGACAAAGAAAGAGGGCGAAGAAAAGAATGCCAACCTTCTCTATCATTAACCACTTCTTGATATACCATATGTGAACATAAAAAAAATCTTATGTAGATGTACATGAAAAGAACCTTGTCCTTCCGATTAATGATGAACAAGTGACATTCAACATGAATGATGTATAAAAGAATCTAAAGGATAGTAGCTCATTCAGGATAATTGATGTGTTCGAACCTTTTAAAGAACAAAAGCGTGAAGAATAGATGACAACAGATATGGAGTTTGAAGAAGTTATGAAGTCTCTATTTGTGAAGCTAAAGAAGTAAGGAAGATGAAGGTGATTAAGGAAGAAAGAGAGTAACTCACCTTCTTACAGGACAAACTATTGAATTCAATGGAAGATTCAAGGAGTTTTGTTATTTCCTATTTTGATGACAGTTTACTCGAGAAAAGGACACTATTGAGCTTAATTGGTTTTCATAATGATATCAATAATGTCCTTATGATTATTTTTCAAGGATAGACCCTCAAGCTATCGACGTTAAAAGAAGCGTTACATGGGAGGCAACCCATGGAATGTTAATTTAATGTTATTTCCTTTGATTTTTAGATAGTTTGAATTCTATAGTTAGGTTGTTTCGTTTCCAAATAAAATCGGGAAGGCAAAGGACTTCGACATGAATTTGATGATCGAGGAAGTAAGTAAAAGAGAGGTAAAAGGGCCATAAAGAGTTAAGAAGTGATTTTGGGAAAGTGGAGAAGGACGGAAGAAGAGAAAATTTTAAAATTGGTGGAAAAATTGCAGGCCACGATGGGCAAAAACAGGACACATGAATTTCATATTCATTTTTTACTATTTTACCCTCTATCCACCTATATATTCATTTCCAACTTCACTTTTTCACTCACTTTCATTTTTTACTTTATCTCTCTAAGTTTAGAACCTCCAAATACTCTCACTTCTCTCTACCCAAATTTCAAGCCTCAAGTCTCTTCCAACTCCTACCTACTCACAGCCAATATGTTGCGCATTAAGTAATCAGCAAAGTGGGATAAATCATCGAGACAAATTCAATTCTCGGAATAAGGGCGAAGGAATAAGGGGGCGGACTTCGGAGCACCCTTCCTTATTTACACAGAGGGGAAAGGTAATCATTTCCAATCCCTCAATGTTAAACAAATTGTAGTCCAAAATATTTTGATTTTGATAAGCTTGATAGGTTAGAACTACGCGATAGGGTAGAGAACATAGCAGAAAGAATTCAATCGGCGAAATTCATACACTTCTAATTTCCTGTCTACCAGGAGCTCACTCTAGAATTCTTTACTTCCCTTTTCTACGAACTTAGGAACCCTAAAGAAATGTGGTTTAGGTTGCAAGGATGAGCTTATGAACTCAACATCGAAATCATGTGTGATATGTGTGGGTTCCCCGAGTCTTCCAATATCGATCAGCACGATGATTTTCATGCTTCTCGCTATTGGAATGAGCTCACTAGGTTAGAGCAATTCGATGCCAAAAATGCCCACAACAACATCATAAGGACCTATGAGCACTTGTCATTGCACAAATTCATTTGTCAATTAGTTTTTAATAAATCAGAAACCAACAAGTGTTCAACAAATGAACTTTTCATATTGTGGTGCATGGATCATAACATTCCAATGTACACCTCCACACATGTGTCGAATGCTATTGTTGCGACTTTGCGCAAGAGGAGCAACAATTTAGTTAGGGGTACTTAGTTTCCACCATTGCTGAGTATTATGGCGTGGATTGTTTATAAAAATCTAATGCATCACATATAAAGAATGGTTAAAAATAATTTAATCAAATATTATTTAATTGTATTTTTAAGAAACTATAGTGTCATTTATAAAATATTTCATAATTAAGGATTAATATTATATATTAAATTTTATTGGAATATAATTAGTATTTGATTAAAATAAATTATTGTTCTAGTTAAATTACAATTACAATTATAATAACAATTCAATTCAATTAAGAAAAGGTACAAATCATATTATAAATTGACCTAAAAGTAGTAAGAAGTTTATAAAATTCATAAAGTTTATTTGTGTATGTATTACTAGAGTTTTTGTTTACTTTCATATGATAATGAAATATCATCACTAATCTCCCGTGATCATCCTAGCCATCTTTCTAATAATACTGAACTCTGCGTCTCATACAACTAAGAATAAACGACGTCCATGCACTTAACGATATATTTAAAGAAAAACATCAAAAGCATTGGGGATGGATTTACATCGAAGGCCACGAAGAAAATGGACAGAAAGTGAAACCAAAGTTGGAAAACCTATATGGAGACCTAAAGGATACTGCGCAAAGAGGGTACTCCATTAGCATTATCGATCTGAGTCAAAATTTCTCCCTCAATAACTTTGTTGCAGAATTGAAATAGAAGTGCACTGGCGCTGTGCGTCCTTGCCCCTTGCCGCACTCTCTCTCTCTTAATTACAATAAATCCGCACATTGCTAAAGTAAATTGTATCCAGCTATATTTGCTATACAGTTGACAATAGCAAAATTATAAAAAATAGTTTCATAGACAAAAAAAAAATTTTGTTTAAATATAATTATAATTGTATAATGTAATAAAATAAAAGACTATTTTTTTAAAATTATAAATATTTAAAATATAAAATTAGTTCTTTTAAAAGGACAGATTTTTGTCTTTTGATATCGTTCTACGCTTAACTTATTAAAATTTTAAAATTTCTAAATCAATTTTCATAATTCTAAAAGAGAAAATAAAATTTGTAAAGATATTTTTATTTGTTACAAAGGATGATTTCCTTAAATTGTAATATCATACTAATATCAATCAGTACCATTTTTCAAAACTTTTGATACTCAAGATTAGGTGGTAAAATATGTGTCAAGTCAATTTGTATACCTAGGAAGAGATTTTTATAAAAATCTAATTCACAATTCAGAACTTTTGTTAATGTTGAATTAAAAAAAAAAACTCTTTCTGAAGATTCTCCAACGAAAATGCATGCACCTTTATACTAATTGGCCTAAAGTATCCACAAAACCAAAGAGGCAGCTTTCTGTCAAAAAGAATAAAGGAGCGTTTTGACTTTGTGTCATATTCAATCGTCTGCAGATTGAAATTTAATGGTCTGATACAAGAATGAGTTTTACATGTCAACAAAAAATATCAACAACATGCTTACCGTTTTAGTTTAAGTTTTTTAATCTCAACCCCCAAATTTTCATCGTAATGTAGGGCTTAACAAAACAGAACTTGCAAAACTTTTGCTGGTTACCTAATGAACTGAAGCAGTAGATTTGACCTTGAAGTGTGCACTTAAACATAAATGTCTCTTCTTTATGTTCGATGTTAGAGAGTGACTTTCGTCCTAAACGTCCGCCTCAATCATGGCTTTTACAAGCTTTTAGTAACTTGTACTTTTGCAAATAACCAACAACCTCCGGATTGGGAGCTATGAATGTAAACTATTGTTGGGACCCGATCTCGGAGCCGGACCCCAACTGAAAAAATGAAAACAAAAACGAAAAAAACAAAGTGACGGAAACATAAGAACGAATCAAAAGCGAAAGACGGATAAAACAAGTACAAAACCCAAATCAGATACGAAAATCGAAAGCGGAATCGAATTCTCGGAATTTAAATCGAAAGAATCCGAAGCGAATACATAAGGCAAAACTGAAAGACAAAATGCGAACTAAAAGCGAATCGGATCAAAGCAAACGAAAACGAATCGAATCGAATACAAACAAGCTGATCAATCAAAACATAAATCGGAGACAAAACAAAGCGGATACGACATCCGAAACGTGAACATAGAAAACTATCGCGTTGGAAACCTTAAACTAAACCTATCTGAATCAATGTAAGTTTTTTTTTTCCTCTTTTTCATTTCATTCAAACTCGTACAAATCAATACAATTTCCCTTTTGGAAATTCATCCTCATGCAAAACTTAATTCATATAATTCTTCTAAATCAAGCAATATCTTAATTTCATCTTTAAGAAACATTTATTCTTATTCTCATTCTTTACTCAATCATTATTTAACAAAAATCGGGCAGCATAACGACAGCATTTTTAACAAACCCAAACCTGCAAATGGTTTAAACACACTTCTATAATTCTCAAAATCAAATCAAAACTCAGAA
>JANZXV010365637.1:0-10402 GCA_027576455.1 Erythroxylum roigii
CTCTCCATCTTCATTTTCCTCCCTCTCTGTCAACATTTTTTGTCTCTCTCGCAGACTTACACTTTCTTTTTCTCTCTTCTACACCAACTGTATTTTCCTCCCATCATTCTCTCCATCATTTTTTTCTCCACGTTTTTCTCTCTGTAGACTTACCCTTGTAGAATCCAAGTTATTCACCGACAATAGCAGCACTTACAGACAACCACTGCACCCCCATAGTAACAACTCGTACCATCATTTTTCCACTCTGTAAATACACACGACGCCCTCGCTTTTCAGTAGTTCGTTAGGACAATTTCTTACGTACAGTTTTTATTCTTTTTTCGTTGTAAGCTTTGTATATATAAACACCACAATACAAATACAATGAAGCAAGAGAGAAAGTTTTTACTTCCAAAATCTTCTGTCTCTCCTCTCTACAACCATCTCGTCATCATCCTCTCATTTTTGCCGATTCTGTTAAATGGAACATGGTGGTAGGCGTCAAGGTGGGCGAGGTAGACAACCTCCTCTTCAAGGTAGACACCCTCGTCCTCCAAACACACAAGAAGAGGACGTTGAGATTGTGGAAGAAGTAGCTCAACAAATATCGGGTCAACATATATGACCCGATATTCTAACATAGACATCACAGCACCTACCGATGCCAATCAAGGCTGAGCACGGCAGTGACAAGGCGGACAGAAAGAGCCTCAAGGCGGAGACAAGCGAGCATGAATAACATGGAAGCAACAAATGGTATCGCCGCGCGAAACTCTTAGGACTAGCTGTGGTATCGCCGTAAAGAGCATACCTCAAAGAGGAATCAACGCAAAAGGAGGATAGAAAGAGTTAAGAAGAAAAGGAGCAAGATGGAATAAGTGAAGCGGGAAGCAAAATCAAAGGAACGAGGAGCATCGACTTGGCTTAGGAAAGCCGAGAGGTTTGATATAACTAAAACGTTGACATTTGAACTATGGAACAGCGTAGGAACACCGTTTATGGAACAACTAATCTCATGCCCTCCTGCGAGCTCGGGAGTGTAATCAGCAAATGTTGCAGGTTTACACCAAGACAGTTACTCTCTTCAGCTCGTTTCTTCTCTCTTCTCTATTTTCCTCTCTTTCTACATTGTTTTATCTCTCTCATCATTTGCAGCTCGACCACTCCATCTGCATTTTCCTCCATCTTTTTACACATTTTGTCTCTCTCCAACTTCATTTTCCTCCCTCTCTGTCAACATTTTTTGTCTCTATCGCAGACTTACACTTTCTTTCTCCCTACTACTCCAACTGTATTTTCGTCCCATCATTCTCTCCACCATTTTTTTCTCCCCATTTCTCTCTCTATAGACTTACCCTTATAGAATCCACGTTATTTACCGACAATAGCAGCACTTACAGACAACCACTGCACCCCTACAATAACAACTCGTACCATCATTTTTTCACTCTGTAAATACACACGACGCCCTCTCTTGTCAGTAGCTCGTTAGAACAATTTCTTACGTACAGTTTTTATTCTTTTTTCATTGTAAGCGTTGTATATATAAACACCACGATACAAACACAATGAAGCAAGAGAGAAAGTTTTTGCTTCCAAAATCTTCTGTCTCTCCTCTCTACAACCCTCTCGTCATCGTCCTCTCATTTTTGCGGATTCTATTAAATGGAACATGGTGGTAGGCGTCAAGGTGGGCGAGGTAGACAAACTCCTCTTCAAGGTAGACACCCTCCTCCTCCAAACCCACAAGAAGAGGACGTTGAGATTGTGGAAGAAGAAGCTCAACAAATATCGGGTCAACATATATGACCCGATATTCTAACAGAGACATCATAGCACCTACTGATGCCAATCAAGGCTGAGCACGGGCGGTGACAAAGCGGACAGAGAGAGCCTCAAAGAGGAGATAAGCTAGCATGAATAACATGGAAGCAACAAATGGTATTGCCGCGCGAAACTCTTAGGACCAGCAGTGGTAATGCCGTAAAGAGCATACCTCGAAGAGGAATCAACGCAAAAGGAGGATAGCAAAAGGAGGATAGAAAGAGTTAAGAAGAAAAGTCGCAAGATGGAATAAGCGAACAAGAAGCAAAATCAAAGGAACGAGGAGCATCGGCTTGGCTTAGGAAAGCCGAGAGGTTTATTATAATTAAAACGTTGACGTTTTAACTATGGAACAGCGTAGGAACACCGTTCATAGAACAACTGATCTCATGCCCTCTTGCGAGCTCGGGAGTGTAATCAGCAAATGTTGCAGGTTTACACCGAGACAATTACTCTTGTCAGCTTGTTTTCTCTCTCTTCACTATTTTCCTCTTTCTACACTGTTTTATCTCTTTCATCATTTGCAGCTCGACTACTCCATCGGCATTTTCCTCCCTCTCTTTCGACATTTTGTCTCTCTCCATCTTCATTTTCCTCCCTCTCTATTAACATTTTTTGTCTCTCTCGCAGATTTGCACTTTCTTTTTCTCTCTACTACAACTGTATTTTCCTCCCATCATTCTCCCACCCTTTTTTTCTCCACATTTCTCTCTCCATAGACTTACCCTTGTAGAATCCATGTTATTCACCGACAATAGCAGCACTTACAAACAACCACTGCAACCCCACAGTAACAACTTGTACCATCATTTTTCCACTCTGTAAATACACACGATGCCCTCGCTTGTCAGTAGTTCGTTAGGACGATTTCTTACGTACAGTTTTTATTCTTTTTTCGTTGTAAGATTTGTATATATAAACACCACGGTACAAATACAATGAAGCAAGAGAGAAAGTTTTTACATCCAAAATCTTCTGTCTCTCCTCTCTACAACCCTCTCGTCATCGTCCTCTCATTCTTGTCGATTCTGTTAAATGGAACGTGGTGGTAGGTGTCAAGGTGGGCAAGGTAGACAACCTCTTCCTCTAAACCCACAAGAAGAGGACGTTGAGATTGTGGAAGAAGAAGCTCAACAAATATCGGGTCAACATAAATGACCCGATATTCTAACAAAGACATCATAGCACCTACCGATACCAATCAAGGCTGAGCACGGCGGTGACAAAGTGGACAAAGAGAGCCTCAAAGAGGAGACAAGCGAGCATGAATAACTTGGAAGCAACAAATGGTATCGTTGCGCGAAACTCTTAGGACCAGTTGTGGTATCGCCATAAAGAGCATACCTCAAAAAGGAATCAATGCAAAAGGAGGATAGGAAAAGGAGGATAGAAAGAGTTAAGAAGAAAAGGCGCAAGATGGAATAAGTGAAGCAGGAAGAAAAATCAAAGGAACGAGGAGCATCGGCTTGGCTAAGGAAAGCCGAAAGCTTTGATATAACTAAAACATTGACGTTTTAACTATGGAACAGCGTAGGAACACCGTTCATAGAACAACTGATCTCATGCCCTCCTGCGAGCTCGGGAGTGTAGTCAGCAAATGCTGCAGGTTTACACCAAGACAGTTACTCTTGTCAGCTCGTTTTCTCTCTCTTCACTATCTTCCTCTCTTTCTACATTGTTTTATCTCTCTCATCATTTGCAGCTCGACTACTCCATCTGCATTTTCCTCCCTCTCTTTCCACATTTTGTCTCTCTCCATCTTCATTTTCCTCCCTCTCTGTCAACATTTTTTGTCTCTCTCGCAGACTTACACTTTCTTTTTCTCTCTACTACTCCAGCTGCATTTTCCTCCCATCATTTCTCTCTCTGTACATTTCTCTCTCTGTACATTTCTCTCTCTGTAGACTTACCCTTGTAGAATCAACATTATTCACCGACAATAGCAACACTTACAGACAACCACTGCAGCCCCACAGTAACAACTCGTACGATCATTTTTCCACTCTGTAAATACACACGACGCCCTTGCTTGTCAGTAGTTCGTTAGGACGATTTCTTACATACAGTTTTTATTCTTTTATCGTTGTAAGCTTTGTACATATGAAAACCACGGTATAAATACAATGAATCAAGAGAGAAAGTTTTTACTTCCAAATTCTTCTGTCTCTCCTCTCTAAAACCCTATCGTCATCGTCCTCTCATTTTTGCCGATTCTGTTAAATGAAACGTGGTGGTAGGCGTCAAGGTGGACGAGGTAGACAAGCTCCTATTCAAGGTAGACACCCTCCTCCTCCAAACCCACAAGAAGAGGACGTTGAGATTGTGGAAGTAGAAGCTCAACAAATATCGGGTCAACATATATGACCCGATATTCTAACAGAGACATCATAGCACTTACCGATGCCAATCAAGGCTGAGCACGGCGGTCACAAAGCGGACAGAGAGAGCCTCAAAGAGGAGACAAGAGAGCATGAATAACATGGAAGCAACAAATGGTATCGCCGCGCGAAACTCTTAGGACCAGCTGTGGTATCGCCGTAAAGAGCATACCTCAAAGAGGAATCAACGCAAAAGGAGGATTGCAAAAGGAGGATAGAAAGAGTTAAGAAGAAAAGGAGAAAGATGGAATAAGTGAAGCGGGAAGCAAAATCAAAGGAACGAGGAGCATCGGCTTGGCTTAGGAAAGCCGAGAGGTCTGATATAACTAAAACGTTGACTTTTTAACTATGGAACAGCGTAGGAACACCGTTCATGGAACAGCAAATCTCATGTCGTCCTGCGAGCTCGGGAGTGTAATCAGCAAATGTTGCAGGTTTACACCAAGACAGTTACTCTTGTCAGCTCGTTTTCTCTCTCTTCACTATTTTCCTCTCTTTCTACATTGTTTTATCTCTCTCATCATTTGCAGCTTGACCACTCCATCTGCATTTTCCTCCTTCTCTTTCCGCATTTTGTCTCTCTCCATCTTCGTTTTCCTCCCTCTCTGTCAGCATTTTTTGTCCCTCTCGCAGACTTACACTTTCTTTTTCTCTCTACTACTCCCACTGTATTTTCCTCCCATCATTCTCTCCACCATTTTTTTCTCCACATTTCTCTCTCTGTAGACTTACCCTTGTAGAATCACGTTATTCACCGACAATAGAAGCCCTTACAGAAAACCACTGCACCCCCACAGTAGCAACTCGTACCATCATTTTTCCACTCTGTAAATACACACGACTCCCTCGCTTGTTAGTAGTTCGTTAGGACGATTTCTTACATACAGTTTTTATTATTTTTTCGTTGTAAGGTTTGTATTTATTAACACCACGATACAAATACAATGAAGCAAGAGAGAAAGTTTTTACTTCCAAAATCTTTCGTCTCTCCTCTCTACAACCCTCTCGTCATCGTCCTCTCATTTTTGCCGATTCTGTTAAATAGAACGTGGTGGTAGGCGTCGAGGTGGGCGAGGTAGACAACCTCCTCTTCAAGGTAAACACCCTCCTCCTCCAAACCCACAAGAAGAGGACGTTTAGGTTGTGGAAGAAGAAGCTCAACAAATGTCGGGTCAACATATATGACCCGATACTCTAACAGAGACATCATAGCACCTACCGATGCCAATCAAGGTTGAGCACGGCGGTGACAAAGCGGACAGAGAGAGCCTCGAGGAGGAGACAAGCGAGCATGAATAACATGGAAGCAGCAAATGGTATCGCTGCGCGAAACTCTTAGGACCAGCTGTGGTATCGTCGTAAAGAGCATACCTCAAAGAGGAATCAACGCAAAAGGAGGATAGCAAAAGGAGGATAAAAAGAGTTAAGAAGAAAAGGCGCAAGATGGAATAAGTGAAGTGGGAAGAAAAATCAATGGAACTAGGAGCATCGGCTTGGCTTAGGAAAGCCGGGAGGTTTGATATAATTAAAACGTTGACGTTTTAACTGTGGAACAACGTAAGAACACCGTTCATGAAACAGCTGATCTCATGCCCTCCTGTGAGCTGGGGAGTGTAATCAGCAAATGTTGCAGGTTTACACCAAGACTGTTACTCTTGCCAGCTCGTTTTCTATCTCTTCACTATTTTCCTCTCTTTCTACAATGTTTTATCTCTCTAATCATTTGCAGCTCGACTTCTCCATCTGTATTTTCCTCCCTCTCTTTCCACATTTTGTCTCTCTCCATCTTCATTTTCCTCCCTCTCTGTCAACATTTTTTGTCTCTCTCGCATACTTACACTTTCTTTTTCTCTCCACTACTCCAACTGTATTTTCCTCCCATCATTCTCTCCACCCTTTTTTTCTCCACATTTCTCTCTCTGTAGACTTACCCTTGTAGAATCCACGTTATTCACCGACAATAGCAGCACTTACCGACAACCACTGCACCCCCACAGTAACAACACGTACCATCATTTTTCCACTCTGTAAATACACACGATGCCCTCGCTTGTCAGTAGTTCGTTAGTACGGTTTCTTACGTACAGTTTTTATTCTTTTTTCATTGTAAGCTTTGTATATATAAACACCACGGTATAAATACAATGAAGCAAAAGAGAAAGTTTTTACTTCCAAAATCTTCTGTCTCTCCTCTCTACAACCCTCTCGTCATCGTCCTCTCATTTTTGTCGATTCTGTTAAATGGAACGTGGTGGTAGGCATCAAGGTGGGCGAGGTAGACATCCTCCTCTTCAAGGTAGACACCCTCCTCCAAACCCACAAGAAGAGGACATTGAGATTGTGGAAGAAGAAGCTCAACAAATATCGGGTCAACTTATATGACCCGATATTCTAACAAGGACATCATAGCACTTACCGATGCCAATCAAGGCTGAGCACGGCAGTGACAAAGCGGACACAGAGAGCTTCAAAGAGGAGACAAGCGAGCATGAATAACATGGAAGCAATAAATGGTATCGCTGCGCGAAACTCTTAGGACCGGCTGTGGTATCGCCGTAAAGAACATACCTCAAAGAAGAATCAATGTAAAAGGAGGATAGCAAAAGGAGGATAGAAAGAGTTAAGAAGAAAAGGCGCAAGATGGAATAAGTTAAGCGGGAAGCAGAATCAAAGGAACGAGGAGCATCGGCTTGGCTTAGGAAAGCCGAGAGGTTTGATATAATTAAAACGTTGACGTTTTAACTATGGAACAACGTAGGAACACCGTTCATTGAACAACTGATCTCATGCCCTCCTCCGAGCTTGGGCATGAGCCTATTTTTAATTTTTTCACACTTATATTTTACCCATAATTCTCACAATATCCACAAACCCATCTTAATGATTATTTTGAGAATTATATAATATTAATTTATTTTTTATTTTTTATATTTTTTTGTTATTAGTTCTACTTATGTTATAATCCATATAAAATTTTTGGTTAGATATATTTTCATTTATGTTTCATATTGTTTAAAATTATATAATAATTAATATATTATGCTTTGCATATTTTTTAATATAATTTAAATAATATTTATATGCATACATAATTTTTATGACAAAATAAAATATAGTTAAAATTAAAAGTACTTTTTATTTTTATGTTGCCAAAATATCTACTGTATGAAAGTCTTTCAAAAAAGCTTTTTTTAAAATAACAGCCAAACAATCAATGGAATTCTTAGAAAAGCTCTTCTCAAAAAACTCAACTGATAAAAATTTTACTAATAAAAACTTTTCTGGTATAAATCTATCCAAAGAAGCTCTAACTTGGAATTTAGAATACACCTTGCTTTTAAATGGCTAACATGCACTATCTGGGCCTATAAAACTTCGACCCGAGTATTTCTTTTTGTGCAGGTCTCTAAACCTGATGCAGTGTCACAATTTTAGTTTAAATTTGTAGCTCACAACATAATTGAAATCAAATAATCTTTCAATTTCCTAAATAATGTCCCATAAAAAATATTACAATTGCTAGAATGTCTTCTTACGTTTTTGGAGATTGAAAAAAATGTTTGGCTCAATGCTCTAAATTAAAGTAATTTAAAAAACGAGTAAAACAAATAATTTTATTTAAAATTTAAAATTATTAATTAATTTAAATTTTTTGACAGTATTTTTAATAAATAATTTGATTAGATGTATCATTAATTTGAAATAATTTATTAAAATAATTCATTTGAAAACATTCATATATTTTATTTTATTTTATTTTATTTTAGAATGATATTTTCTATATAATTGATCTAATTACTAAGTTTTTATATTTTACATAGAACTCAAAATTTGAATTGTTTATTTATAATCTATGTTAAATTTGTACAAAATTAATATAATTTTTATCATGTAATTCCAATTATGCTAAAATTGTTGTTACATTTTGGTTTCCAATTTTATTTTATAATAAACAGATTTCATTATTAAATATATACAAGTGAACAATGACCGTACTTGATAATCTTACCAATGTTCCTCGGAGGGAGTCACTTGCTTCACTGCCTCTTATACAGTGCCAGTTGAGTCTCGAAATTTTGATTAAGTATTGTATCATTAATGTCTGGTTGGCCTTTCGTCTCCATGGTAACAAACCTCTTTTCTGCTGTATTGATGTTCATCCTTGCATGAAGAACCTGAATGCTTTTTCTGTTGTATTGATTTTCACCACCTGAATAAGAGAGTACTATATGAGTACCTACATTGTCAAATTTTTGTCTTTGATTACTGTACTTGAATTGTCAAACTAGTAGGCTAAGTTGATAGAGAAACATCCTTAGCTGCTTTGTGGAATCCCGGGTATCTTTGCCTGTCCAACTCGTCCTAATATTATCATTCTCAGCACCCTAAGTTTGGTTATCTCATCAGCAGAAACTTGTATTGTTTGGTGCTAGTGGAGGCCGCAAGTTCACCAATTTTGGTCTCACAGAGAGGTCCTATCCTCATGCCATTGATGGCAAGCTTGCCGTCTGACAAAAATCAGTTTGGTTTAGCCTGGTATTGCAACCATAGTTCATAACTAGCAACATTGAGGTTCTTGCTTTGAAACAGGGAAGGTTACTTTGTAAATGTTTATTTCATGTATCAAGGTAGTTGCATCACTTTCTGGAGTAACTATTGAAGACAAAATTGAAGAAGTTAAAAGAAAAGAGGTTAATTCTATACCTCTTAGTTGTGTACAAGGATATATATACCTAGACAATGCATTTTAAAAACTACAACAATAGTGGTATTTTCATCTTGAAAATTCTAAGTAATCCAAACAAACTAATTTAAATTAATTTTATATTTAATATAATTATTTCTAGAAATAATTTAAATTAATTAAAAATAAAATATTTTAATTGTCATTCACTCTTCAAGAGTCAAGACTACAACTTCTACTGTTTACCAAACAAAATCAAGAACGAGAGTATGAAGAAAGAGACATATTACAGCTTTCTCCTATGAGCTATGTGCATATAACCAGTACATGTTACAACTTTATGCCAAGGCATAATTATATTATTATATTATATTTTAAATGTAAGAGTGTATCTATGCAAAGAAATTTAGTTGACAGATTATATCATTTAAATTTATAAGATAATTTCACATATTCTATTTATAAAGTTAAATAATTATGTATTTGATTGTCCATTCTAGTTTACATAATGGAATTGAAGGTGAGCATAATTATTATCGATTGTTTCCTTACTTCTTGTTATACCTCCATTTCATTCAATTCTATTTTGCAGGGTATAAACTTGAAACTTGAACGCATTGTCAGAGCATATTCTGCATACTCCTGTGGGGTTAAGTATTATGTAACATTTAAGGTCATAGATTTTTGTGGAGTTGTAAAAACGTATAAAACCTAAATTTATTATAATCCCTTCGATGATGACTACTCTTACGGTGACGTCTATTTCTTTAGGGAAGAGCTACTCAAGTGAGTTGCTTTATAATATTTTTTATATTTTTGAAACTTTCTCAAACTGCATTTTTATCATAAATTGAATTTAAAACCAAAAGTCACACCTTTGTGTTTTTCGGGTTGAACATCTATATAACATTAAATTAATTTCATAAAATTTTAAAATTCTATACCTATGTTAGTTATTTAATAGAGAAAAGACCGGCTGAATTAACTAGTATTCTTTATTTTTAAACTAAAAAATTACTATTGTAAAAAATTCTGATACTTTAACTTGTTTACTACCATAAATAATTAATAAACTATTATATTTTTACATTTTTCAACTATTTCATAAGAGAAAAGCGGCACAAGTCCTCTTCTTTTTGGGTCCATGATTCTCATTTGTCAATAATGTATAATAAAATGACTGATTTGCTAGAAGTTTCTATTTATATGATAATAATAAAGAATTACTAACTCTGAGATCAAGCTTTTAAATTCAGAAACTATATGTCCCAAAACAACAAACATAATTTGGAAATGAAATCAATCAACGATGGAAAAATTCAAATCCTGTTTCTAATTGTTGTTGAATAGTTAACATATGATCATATTTCGCTGCGCAATAACTTCTAGCCATGAAAACATATGAATCAAAAAGAATATTAAACAGCTAGGAATACATCTTCAACAAGCTACCTCTTATAAACTCAACATGCCTGAAAACTGGCTGCGTCAATGGATATCAGCATTGAATGTATACAGAACATGTAATGGGTGA
>JANZXV010365764.1:0-10391 GCA_027576455.1 Erythroxylum roigii
TAGCGGGAACAGATTTACCTAAAACACAATCAGTGTAGAACTTTCATAATGTCATGTTAGGAAACCATTATGATATTAATGCATACGTGAATGTCCAGATGAAGTTTGTGGAATTGACGAATTTTCCAAAAGAATAGATCTCCCTAATCCTTTAAAGACCGTTGTGACATCGCTCTCGCCTCTATCGGCATATATGTCATGTTTGAGATTGAACAAAGCTTAAAACAACATATAGTATAGCCCATCAAATGTGAGTATATATAATAAAATCATCAAAGGAAATGAGACGTATATAATAAGGAAAGAGACTGTCCAGATTATACGAAACACCTTGAAGTAGAAGTTTTGCCATGGAAAACAAAAGATCCTTAGTGTATGAAGTGACAATTTTTCCTGCATTGTTTATTCCTTGGGTTGGGACAATTTTGTCACATTCCTCCAACGAAAGGAATTATTACCATCCGGAACCAGTCACCTTGTTGACATTTCTTGAATAAGATTTTCAATGAAATATTGTACATAATATACTGAACAATACATAATTTATGAGTTGATTAAAATATTCAAATACAAACACAATTTAATCACTATCATAACTTAATTGTAAATTACAATCATCTTCTTCTTCGGAAGAATAAGAATCAAACTCCGGTTCCTCTTCAGATCTTTGACCCTCGTCATTCTCTTCAGATGAAATTTCAACATATACGTTAGATGGATCGTTCAAAGGTTCATTATCGTCATATGTGATCGATGCATTTATAAAAGTGACATCTTCCCGAAATGCTTAACTTTCAGTTCTCTGCTCTCCTTTTCCATATGATTGAAAAACACCTCTCGATTTAACTTTGCAAACTGCCAACCAATCTGCCTTATCTTATTGTAAGCTTAGAAAAGGGACATAACACACCTGTTTCGCTTGCATGGCCAACACCAAAGGTTCGAATTGTCTCAATCTTCATTGGTAGGTGATTTTAACTAGATTGTATCGGCTATGCCCTTTTGTTTCAACATTTGGAGTCTGATCATACCTGTCACATTTAAATATCATAAATCGCTTAATTGGCAAAACATGGTACTCAACTTCAAGTATTTCAATAATTTTACCATGGTAATCCATCAATTCTCCTTCTATGGCAACTCCACTGTTTGTTATTGCCATGCTATGCCTATGATATTCTGTATGGTATTTCTATCTATTCACGAAAAAGATCAGATACGATTTAACAGTTTGCAGAGGTCCATTTGCAAGATCACAAATGAACTTGTTCTTTATTGGATTTTCTAAAGCCTACATAAAAGAAATTATCATACCATTAATGTATTATGTCCTGAGAACACTTAAATATGGTATTGAACTATAAGAATATTTGTAAGTGAAAACTTACATATCTCTCGAACCATCGAGGAAAGTGTCTTCCAACTTCTTTATTTATATCATCATGTGTATTGTTTAGCATTATCTCGCATAATAATGCCTCGTATATTCTAAATACATGATTATGTATTTCAGTAATGAACAAAAAATAAATTTAAAGGAAGAAATAATCATATTGAACTTACTGCACTAAAGGTTGAACCTCTTGACAGTTCAATAAAATGTAACCATGTGCAGAAAATGGACAAATTACCATTAGCATCACTCGTTCCTCCCCCATTGTCATTACGAAGAACTTTTCTTTCTCTTACGTAAACATGTGGCTCAAAATAATGTCCACAAAATATACTAGCTTCCTCCACCAAATAAGCATTACAGATTGATCCTTCAACTCTGCCCTTATTTTTCACATTTTCTTTTGATGCAAATACCTATGTTGGAGAAAATAGTTATTACAATTTTGTAGTAAAAACATAAGAATATGGTTATTGCAATAATGTTTGTTGACTTACCTCTCAAACGAATACATCTATTGATATTGATTTGGTTCAGCTAGTTTTGCCTCACGTCCTAAATGCACAGGTACATGCTCCATATAGTCAAAGTTACTGGAATTTCCTTTTCTAGTTTTTCCATTTCACCCAACTTGAATTTAGATGATGTTAAATTTCTGAAAAACATACTTAATTTTGTTATTACTTCCTAGACCTTATTTGGTAGCAACTCCCGAAAAGCAATTGGAAATAGCCTTTGCATAAATACATGACAATCATGATTTTTCATTCCAAATAGTTTGTACTTCCTCAGGTCCACGCACCTAGCCAAGTTTGAAACAAAACCATCAGAAAACTTAAGACTTTTCAACCATTCACACAAAAGCTCCTTTTTTCTTTTATCTAAAGTGTAACATGCTTTCGGATATTTACCGGTGCGAAGATCTTTATGTAACTCATTCCTTCTCTAAAAAAGTTGCAAATCAGCTCGTGATTTTGCATTGTCTTTTGTCCTCCCTTCAATGTTCATAGTGGTATTGAACAAGTTGACAAAAATGTTTTTCTTAATATGCATCACATCTAGATTATGTTGTATCAAATTTGTTTTCCAATATGGCAAATCCCAAAATATGCTTTATTTTCTCCAACCAAAGTTTCGACTAAGGCTTGTATTAAATTCATCGGCTTCAAATTTGTTACTTTTAACAAGCCTAATTCCTTAATCTCTTGCAAAATCTCTTCACCAGCTTTTAGAGAAGGAGGAGATGTTTTTACCATCCTATTCTTAATGAACTTATGTTTATTGCGCCTAAATGGATGATCTTGAGGAAGAAATTTCCTGTGATTATCAAACCAACATATTTTGCCCTCGTTTGGAAGATAAAACACATCATAATCATTGTCATAATAAGGACAAGCCAATTTTCCAGCTGTGCCCCATCCAAACAACATGGAAAATGCCAAAAAATCACTAAGGGTCCACATCAATGTCGCCCTCAACACAAAATTCTGTTTCAGAGAGACATCATATGTTTGAACATCATATTCCCACAAATGCTGCAATTTAGATATCAATGGTTATAAGAAAAAATCAATTTTATGCTTCAGATTTATAGGCCCTGACACAATCACTGTCAAGAACATATATGCCTCTTTCATACACATCCAAGGAGGTAAATTATAAGGAGTCACTATGATTGGCCATGATGAAAATTGCTTCCCGGATTGACCAAAAGGTTGGAATCCATCCGTCGACAATCCCAACCTAACATTTCGACATTCAACTACAAAATCAAGATGGGTGTCATTGAAATGCTTCCATGCCAGTGCATATGATGGATGACTCATTACTCCACCTTCCTATTCATGTTCAGCATACCATCTCATGTGAGATGCAGTAACATCAGAAGCATAAAGTCTTTGAAGTCTTGGAGTTAGCGGGAAATAATACATCCACTTCTATGGTACTAATTTCTATTTCATTGAATGCTTTCTAGGCTTAAACCTAGATTGACCACAAAATTTGCACTCTTCTAAGTCCACATTATCTCCCCTATACAACATACATCCCAATTTGCAATAATTAATCTTTTTAACAGGCAAACTAAGACCCCTAATAGTTTTTTCATATTGTAAAAACTATCAACCATTGTATGATCAGCAGGTAATGATTCATTGTACCATTCAAGAATTTTATCAAAACTATAATCCGAAATATGCCCTTCAGACTTTATGTTCAATATTTGAGCAATTGAAGATAATTGGGTCATTATCTCACAATTTGGCCATATTTCTCGATCAGCTAACTGTAGTAAGTTAAAAAACTGTTTTTCTTGTGGGTTACATTCTTCCTCAAGATTTTTCCTATTTTTCTTAAAGGTATAACTGAACCCATCATAAACCATTCGCATGTACAGATTATCAGTTTCTTCCATATAATTTGTTATAAATCCAATCCCCCCTTCATACTCATTTAGGTTGATAGACGATTCTACTTGATTACCCCTTGAGGTGCTAGAAATGTCGGGTTCCCAGGTGGTGTCCACTCAAAATAATTGGGGATAAACCCTTTTCTTAGCAAATGCCCATTTACTTCATCAATAGTAAGGAAACATTGGTGTTTGTAGTTTTACATGGACATCTGATCTTTGACCCATCCATATATGTAGGTTGAGAACATGCATAATGAATAAAAGCTTCCACTCCCAGAACAAATTCAGGATTAATGAAACCATCAGCAATTAATCGTCTATACATCCAAGATCTATCTGAAGACTCATTAATTTAAAACAGTGAATCTATAGTTAAAATCATTCATGTTAGCCAAAAATTTAAAAACATCAAAGATAAGACATGTGAATCAAGATCACAAGTTCTCGTTGTGACCCCTAGACTCCTCGTATTTTTCACCGATTCGCCTCACAGTTACTATGGATCACAAGTTATGGGTTCATGTTTATGGGTTGAGATCTAAAATATTTGTAAACTTAACATCAAACGTATAGGTTTGTAATCATATATGTTAGAAGATAATTAATGTTAAAACTCCTATATTAAATATATACTAGTGACAAATTTCATAAGTATTCATAAAAATATGAATACTTAATTTAATAAATTGTTTGTACATATACAATTTTAAAAAGATATGTGTTAAAATTCACACATGAAAAGTAAAGAAAATCTAATCATTTCAGATAGCATTAATGAAATAACGTAGATGTCTTATCATTATATTGGAACTATAATATAACTCGAGCTCATCCTATATTAATTCAATGATAAATCGAAGTTCATAACACAAACAAGTTTCACATCGTGTAGGCCATTTCATTTAAAAATGCATGAAGTTTAGATGGGAAGTTCAAATGGCAAACAAATACCCAAATAAAGGTAAGTTCAAGAAAATGTAGTGAAAAAACAAAATTACTAACCTCAACGAAACAGTAGAAGGATCTTCCTGAAGTACGTGAAGGAAGATGATGATGACGGACCTAGAATGAGAAATATAGAAACTGATACAAATGTCATTCGCCATGTGTTAAAAATCATTGTTGAAATCCATAGTTATAAGGATATGAATGTCATTCTAATACCTGCTAAAGCTTCTCTTCAATCTCCTTGAAAATATAAGTACTGCCAACAAATGAGTTCCTACAACCAATTCCCAAAAACGCTCATATTTTACAAACCGGGATATATTAAAACAATTGCCGCGAAATATTATAATCAATGAGCTATACGCGGAGCCTATTAAAAATTTGGCATAATTTTTCCTATAAAATAGACATCCCCCTTTTCAAAGAAGGGTCATTCCTGCAATAAAAATACATTTCTATATCCACCAATAACCACAGCTCAATTTTGGTCTCCAAACCATATGTCTATTCTCAATTGAGTCCATATGCATTTACCTCGCAAAATCTATAATAATCCAATTCAAAAATCAAGTATGCCAATTTCTAACCTATGCACCCTCATTTATAGTCAATACATCAAGATATTCTCAAATCTAATCAACAATAACTCAATTTAATCGAATTTAATGAATTTCATTCATTTATATAAGAACATATTATAAAGCATATCTCTAACATAGTATTTTCTAATATTATAAAGCATATATTGAACTTCTCCCCCAAATTCTATAGGAAGGATAAAATCATAAAACATATATTGAACTTATAAGGGTTTTTATTTATCCTATGGCTTATGATTACGTTTAGGCTAACGAAATTAGATAGGCTAAGGGGAATCTTCATTGTAATATTTGTAAACAAGAGGATGAATCTATTAATGATCTTTTAAAAAAATTTAAGTTCCCTTTAACCATATGGAAAAGTTAAAACAATTATGTAACTTTAATGTTTCGTATACAATCTAATTAAATGTTGTGAAATGAATCAGTCAAAGAAGAAGGATATGCATTGATAATTTTTTATTTATAATTTTTTTGGGAAATGCAATATATACATAGTAGAGAGAAAGAAACTTAATTATTTTTTAAGGAAAACAAAAGAAATTATAAACTCATCAATGAACTAAGAAGCCAAATTAGGGAGCAGCTTATCACTCGTAAAGTTTACGTCATTTGCAACAATGATTAAGACACAAAATGGGGTATATTTACACCTTAAGAAGAAGAAATGATTTACATCAATAGTAGTATTTATGCTACGTACTATGTATGTTATTTAGGAATGCTCTAACAATAATTTGATTATTGCTCTCAATACCTTGGTAATTATTATCAAGTGAATGACAACCATAGTTTATCGTGATAATTGATATTTGGAAACTATAAGCTAGGAATTGGATTCATGAGCTAAATTACTCCTTGAGCAGAACTTAACGATTATTGGGATTAAAACTCTATGCATTTATCTTTTAGATAAAAGTTCCCTTGTTGTCTTTTTACTTAGCTATGAATAACAATTAAAGTATGTCTTAAATAGTTGGTTTTCAGCTTATAACTCTCTTTGAAGATATTCACCAATCAATTTCTTTTATTAAAAAAAACTAGGGTTAACAACCATCTAACATTTTCTAATATTTCCCATATTATGAAATTACCTTTTTTAAATGGTTAACTCTATATAACTATATGTTATTAATACATTTACAAAATATTGATTCAAAACAAAGGGCACATATAAAATATTACATGATAAATAATAAAATTTCAATATTTTTTCTTTTTCTTTCTTCTTTCTCTTTTTAAAATTACTTGTGAGAGCACTACGATTGTCATAGATTATTCTTATCTAAAAATGGGAATATAATGATTAAGTGAAAAGAATACCATGCCTTAATGTAAACTATACTAGCGCTTAGTATATTTAATATCACATCTATAATCGAAGGTTCCTAGGATGCATTTAAAATAAGTAACAACTTCAGTAAAAAAATGAGAATATTATCTTTAAGTATAAATTGTATTCTACCTTAATATAAGTTATACTAGTAATCTATTTATTCAATACCATTATATAGATAAGCATAACATACACTTTTAAATGGAAAAATATTAACTGAATATAAAGAATATCGTTAGTTAATACAAACTATTCCAACCTAAGTATATTTAATAATAACACTTAAAATAAAAGTTACTATGATGCATTTAAAATAAGTTACAGTTTTTATGAAAAATGATAATACCATATGTGTAAGTGTAAACCTGATTTGGCCATTAAGGAGATTCAAAGTTGCTTTAAAGAAAATGACCAAATCAGGTTTTCCATTCTTCTTGAAAGTTATAGAGTTTTCCTTCAGTTTTCTTTTGGCACCAAGTTTGACCAATTTCGAGTTCTAAGTACAAAGTTAAGCATGTTTGAATTTCGGTGTTTGAAAAACACTAAATCTCATTTTTCTCCTATAACTTTCTCGTTTGGCCTCCGATTCACTCGATTCTCGAAACATTAGTTTTCTCAACAAGTTTTCTACCCTCTTTTGCAAAAATGTAGAATTTTCAGATTAAGTTAAATTTTGTCGAACATTTGCTTCCGCCTTGTGCCTTTCGGTTCGATATGCTTTTGCTTCCGCGTTCGTTTTGTTTCCGTACCTTGCTATCCGATGCGATTCGTTTCGATTCGTTTCGCTATCGATTCCGAGCCTTCAATTTGCTTTTGTTTTTGTTCTTTCGTCTCGTTTCCGATTCGGACCCGAATCATATATAAGTATGAAGGTTTCGGATTAAGTAGTTGGGTTTCGGAGACGGGATCCAACATTTATGGTATTAGAGCAAGAGTGGAAATGCTCTGATTTAGTTTGGTTTTTTCGAAGAGGTTGGATATCTGGTAATGGGTTCCAACATGACATGCCTCGCTTTTTTACTTTTAAGTTTTTTTTAGAAATTAAAAATTTTCATCAAGAAAGGAGGATATACATATGAAGTTCAGATGCTAAATCAACAAACACGATTTAAGAGCCCAGGAGACGTAAACGCTCGTCAAATATGATGTTTCAAGTTACAAACAAACGACCACTTGAGAGGCTCCCCAATTTTTAGGGCAAAACGACCTAGAGCTTTCTCATGTCTTCTAACCAATTTCCCAATTTGGCTGGTAGGAGGAATCACTATATCAGCTGTCGGAGGATGAATAGCGATCGACTTGTTGCATATTGGTTTTCCAGAGGTGATTATTGCCTGTCGTCTGGGGATGATGTTCATGTCAAAGAGGGGCTCAGGATTGCGTTCCAGCGTTCCAAAAAGAGGAGAAGGGGGATGATGGTCATGCATCAGCAGAGCGGCACCTTCCAACGTTCCAGAAAGAGGCGAGGATGGGCAGAGCCAGATCCGGACAGATCAGGTAAGTAAGTTTCGATAGATGTTCTCTCCTGAAAGGGGGAGAACAAGTGATGTAAATCAGATTGGTACTCTAGTTTCTGCATAGCATTGTGTCGGATTGCGTAGCTTTTCTTCTAGGATTAGATTCGCCAAATGTATGCCATTCTCCCACTACAATATAGGTGTAACTGATTAACAATCAGTTGCTCTTTAATAGTTATGGTGATGATCTCGGTGAGGGAGTTCAGTGAAGTTGTCTAGTTCTTGAATCTTCTGCAGTTCCTCTCATGCCATATAACCTGAACACATGTAGCCATCAATAACAGGGTTATGTCTTTGTCATATTTTGATAAGTGCAAATTAGGTAACTCTTGCATACTTACTAGGAGTTGCCAGGCATTTAGGTCTGGTGCACAGAGTGTTGAGATCGTAAACCATAGTGTTTTGGAGAAGCTATACTCAACGAAAGGTGGTCTCTGGATTCCTCCTCTAGATGACAGAAGATACATTGTTTAGGGGAGGTCAAGAAGTTGAGTCGGTCCATTGTGCTCAGCCTATTCCTCATAGCCAACCAAAGTAGAAAGTTCACATTTGGTCTGAGGAATCTGTTGCAAACATGAGTGTCCCATCCTACCCTATCCTTTATCCTTGCCCTAACTATTCTAACTGCCTTTGTAGTAACCTCCAAAAGTGGAATTCCCCTCCATAGGTAGGTATTTCTCTCCCCCTGTCGGACGAGGGGGGGGGGGGATGTGTAGGAAATTAATCTAGTCCACAGAAAGGGACTCACCATTAGAAAAGATAGCCTAGAGTTTAGCATTCTTAGGGATGCGGTGTAATAGGGATGCGGACCAATTATCAAACCAAAATGATATTTTGTCACCCTCCCCTATTTGGCAAGTGATGTGCTGGTAAATCTCTTCTCTCATACCTATAAGTTAGTTGAAAAACCAAGTGTAGGTGGGCTTAGGCTTGAGAGACTAGAAACTTCTACCTTTTAAAACATAAGTATGCATCCATTTGGCCCATAAAGATTCCTGATCACTTAGTAGTCTCCAGATTCTTTTAGATATTAGGAGTCTGTTTTTATTAACTATGGAATTGATGCCCAGTCCCCCTTCTTCCTTGGGTTTGCATAGAGACTACCAAGCTATTTTAGCCATTCCTTTTTTCCCATTCTTATGCCCCCACAAGAATTATTTCAGCAGCCTTTCGATAGTTTTAGCCAACCCTTTGGAGAGGAAAATATTTGAGCTCCAGTAAGTGTTCATGGACAGAAGAACAGACTTGAGAAGCTGAAGCTTACCCCTATAGGATAGAGTTTTATGTGTCCAGAAGGCGAGGTGGCTTGCCTCGCCCCCACGAGGCAGATTGGATGTATATATATATATATATATATTAATTGTTTTGTTTTGATTTTTGCTTTCTTTTGGGAATAACTTTTCCGTCCGACGTCCGATTGACCTGATTCTCGAAGCATCGGATTCGTGAAATATTTAATTTCATTTTATGAGAAATTGGAAATTTTTGGAGGTGAAATTGACGTGGGTCCAAGTAATTGTTCTCTGGTCATTGTTTCATTAATATTTGGACCTATAGAGGTCCGAATTGGGTGATTTCGGCGTCGTTAGATTTCTAATTTTTAGACAAAATTTTGTTATGAAAAAATTTGGTTAATGTCGGGAATGTCATGAACATGCATTATACACATTTTAAATCGCTACATGTGCATTCTTAAATATTTCTGATTGGACAATTGGTAATGTTTACATACTATAACTGTTATAGAGGCACATTTAGAGCGTCGATCCACCGACGTTACTAAGACTTTCAGGTATTAGTTCGGAAGTACAGGTGAGTGACCTAAATGATTCTTTCAATTATAATATGTTTATTGTGGTGAATAATGGTGGGATTGTGAATTGTGTTTCGATTATGGGTTCCGGACAGAAGGTCCGATGTATTGGTAGTGATGACATAGAAGTGTTATCTGTTTGTGAACTGAATCTCTGAACTAATTGCTTCTGATGTGACGAAATGTGACACGTGAATTGAATCTGTGAGCTACTTGTTTTCTGAATGTGTGACTGTGATATTACTGAATGTAACCTGGATGAATTACATTTATATATGAGAGTGTTAAATGTATACACGGATATGAATGAGATTGTGAAATGCTCCGCTTTAATGTGGAAGGCCGGACTAAGGTCCGACAATATGAGAACGTGAC
>JANZXV010365787.1:0-10389 GCA_027576455.1 Erythroxylum roigii
CTTGAGTGTTGCATGAATTGAGTGAACCATCGATGATGGTTACCTCACTGAGTTCGCAAACTCACCCAAAATTGCAAATTATTTTTCAGGACCGAGAGAGTAGACTCTTAGCTCCCGAGGGACTTTTCCTGCCGTGTAGATCGTGTTGGCAAGAGAAGCCATGGCTCACAGATCGGAGAGCAGGGACTTTTGGGATGACCTAGTTAGAACTGATGTTTTGTCCTTGTTATCTATAGAAGTTTGTTCTAGGTTTTTTTAGTAATGTACAGACAGCAAACAATAACAGTTGTATATATTCCTGATTTTGATGAAATGCAATGAGGAAAATTTTAGTTTAAAAAAGTTTGCAATTTTATATTGATGTTTATTATTATGATGCCATGTGAAGTACAATAGTGATCGTTCGTAGCTCACCCTTATCGTAGGATATGTATCGGAATGACCTACGGGTATCCCAGTGTGCGGTAAGGGGGCGCTACATATACAATGTGGTACCTATGCGTACTAACCATATTCTCTTAGGGAGACCTTAGAAGTTTGATAAGAGGGTTATAAAAGCTCAGTTTACATATAGGTATTCTTTTTGTACATAGTAAACTCATTACTTTTGTACTATTGACAACTAAAATGTGTAGTAATATTAGCTCAAGTTAAAAGGACAGAGTCAAAAAGAAAAGGGCTGAAAAATGAGGATGAGAGCTAAAAAAATTTGGACAAAAAGGATAACAAATTGAGTGAAGAGAAAAAGATAGTGTTGACAAAAAAGTAAAGAAACGTGTGAGCTTTTATACTAAAGATAATGAGATAAAAAATGTTATTTATTCTAACCAAATGATATATTGTATAAAGAGGTCTTTTTTAATACTAGCAGTCTTAATATCTCCTTACCTAGCATTTTTGTTTCCTTACTATAAGATTTCTAAGATATTTTCCCCGATGATGTTCAAAGCGATTTATCACTAATAAAAGGGAACCAAATTAATTTCATACTCAGCACTACTATTCCTAATTAATGAAATTATAGAAGTAACTTAGAGGAGACTTAAGAGCTTTAAAGGAAAGTTGAGGAACTTTTGTCAAAAGGATATATTAGAAAGAGCATGAGTATAATTTATTATATCCTTACTAATTCCTAAGAAGCATAGTTTACAAAGAATGTGTGTTAATTTTTAATTTATCAATAAATAAATCTAGAGTATTGACATTTTATTGCTATATTAGATGATATTATAGATGAATTTCATAGTTCATATATGTTTTCAAAAATAAATCTAAAAATGAATATCAAAAAATTAGGATGAAAGATATGATTAGTGACAAATAACATTTAAAATGAAATATGGTTTAAATGAGTGGTGAGTGATGCCTTTTGAATTATCCAATGCGCCTAGTATGTTTATAATGTTAATGAATAATGTTTTGCATCTTTTATTGGAAAATTTATGGTTATTTATTTTAATGATATTCTGATCTGTAGTAAGACTATAGATGAGCATATTAAGTACGTAGAAATTACTTTGACTATTTTAAGACAATAATACTGTATGTTAATTTAAAGAAGTCTACCTTTTAATGGATAAAGTAGTTTTCTTTAGATTTATTGTGAGTGATAAAGGTATAGAGGTGGATGAGGAGAAGGTTAAAGCCATATGAGAGTGGCTTACACCTAAACTTAGAACTGATATGAGAAACTTTCATAGTTTAGATAGATTTTATAAGAGGTTTGTGAAAGATTTTTGGTACACTAGTTGCATCACTCATTGAAGTAGTCAAAATATCTGTTTGTTTTAAGATAGATGATGGACAAGAGCAAGCTTTTAATTTGATTAAACAAAGGTTATGTCATGCTTCTTATTAGTTTTCTCTAGTTTTTCTAAAACATTTAAGATTGAGCTTGATGCATTGGTAATAGGTATTGATGTTGTTTTGATGCATGAAAATTAACCAATTGCCTACTTTAGAGAGAAAAATGGATTTGATCTTAATTATCCACTTATTAGGGGTTTTGGAGACTTGGAAAAATTATATATGATCTAAAATCCACTTATTAAGGGTTTTGCAGACTTGGTAACATTATTTATAGTCTAAAAATTGTTATTCACTCTAGCTATGAGTCTTTGAAGTATCTGAAAGAGTAAGGAAATATGAATCAAAGACATGTAAAGTGAATAGAGTTCGTTAAGATGTTTCCTTATGCGATTAAATATAACTAAGGTAAGTAAAATGTTGTGGTTGATGTATTGACCCGAAAGTTTGTCATAATTTTTATATTAAATGCAAAATTATTAGCCTTTGAGCCTATTAAGGAATTATGTGAGAATGATGTTGATTTTGCATCTATCTTTAGGGCTTATGAGAAAACTACTTTTGGAAATTTCTTCAAACATAATAGGTATTTGTTTAAGAAAAATAAATTGAGTGTATCAAGAGTTACTTAATAGAGATTAGTTTGTGAGGCTTGTAGGGGAGAATTGGTAGGTCAATTTAGTAATAGAAAAACCTTAGATATTTTGCTTGTATATTTTTTTAATCCTTGTATGCGTCGTGATGTCGAAAAAATTATGTTAATTGCATTACATGTATATCAGCTAAATATAAGGTTATGCCACATGTTTTATATGTTTCTATTTCAGGCCTAGTGAACCTTATATAGATATTTCCATGGATTTTACACCTAGCTCCAAAGAAATAAAGATTCTATTTATATTACTGATAGGTTTTCTAAGATGAAATTTTATTTTATACGGTAAAACTGATGACATAGCTAATATAGTTTATTTGTTCTTTAGGAAAATAATATGACTCTACGGTGTTCTTAAAAGTGTTGTATCTGCTAGAAATGTTAAGTTCCTTTGCAATTTTTGAAAAGTTATATGGAGATAGTTAGGAAATAAATTATTATCTTCAAATACTTGTCACTCCTAGATGGATGGTCAAATTAAGATAGTAAATAAGACTTTTGACTACTTTATTACATGTTGTCATTTAAAAGAATTTGAAAATGGAAGGATTGTTTATCATTCATTGAATTTTTATAAAATAAATTTATTTATAGTACCACTAGTTTTTCAACTTTTAGGGTTTTTATAACTTTAATTCATTAATTCCATTATATTTGGTTCCACCACTTATTTATAGAGAAGTATTCTAAGGATAATAAAGGAAAATAATTACCTTTAAACTAAGTGATTAGGTATGGTACATATAAAAAAGTAGAGGTTTCCAAAACAAAGAAGATCTAAATTACAACTACGATCCATTTTAAGTAATTGAATATATCGATGATAATGTTTATAAATTAGATTTTTTAGGTGACTATAATGTGAGAGCTAATTTTAATGTTTGTAATTTAATTATTTTTTCTAATGTAGGGGATGATTTAAGGATGAATCTTTTGAAAGTTCAAACTGGATATGATCCTTTGAATTTTCAATTAGATCAATTATGTGAGCAAAAAAGAAAAAGGTTTCAAGATACACTTATTAATATGGTAAGAGAAGTAGCTACACATTTGCAATTAAGTTAAATTAAAGGACAAGTATTGATTAACTTAATTCAAGTTAAGATTGGAGAAAACTTACATTTGAAATAGCCTCCAGCATGGTTATATATCAACCAATATAACTTATTTGATAACTCAGTTGTGAGACATTGTCTTTAACAAGGGTGATCTACTTTTTATATTTGCAAGCATACAAAGCCAATTGTAGATATATAAAATAAAACTGGAGATATTCTAGATTGTTATCTTATAAGGAATTGGTCCTAAATCATATTATTCTTAGTTAAATTTAACTAAATAAAAAAGGAGAGTTAATTTTAAGATAATTAAACTAACAAACTAACTAAAACAAAGCAAATAAACTAATGAAAAGAAAACAAATATACAAATATTAGGAATTTAGGGTTCATTTATATAAATATCTAGTTATCATACACAGCTGGTTATTTAAGTTGAAATATTAATTAACCTAATATATCTATGCCCCCAGTCTTAGTATACATGTATATCTAACTAGACAATTAATATCCATCGATGCGTAACTTAGCCAAATCAAACTTATTAAACATAGTTAATCTGTATGGTTATTACTAAAATATAGGATACCATCTTTCTCTAGGAATAAAGTGTTTATTCTCTTAGTGTAGAGACTATGTTTCACCTGTCAATCCACCATGCAATCCCTATAATTGAATCTATAATGGCCAATGACAAATTCAATAATTAAGATCAAAGAGAATAAATTCAACCAATGAATATTCTAATCAAACATAAATAACTAAATTAATCCTTACATGCTACATCCCTAACCCCAAGTAAGGTTGTTAGCTAATAAACATAATAAAAACAAATTATAAGTAAATAAATCCAATCATATAAGAAAATATTTGAAGGAAAAGTTTTCACTGGTTTTTTTAATTTTTTTCTTTAAATCTTCCTTCTTTATGTAACATGAACAAAAAGTATGAAACACTAACTGAAACTTAAGAGAAGTTCAAGAGAAAATCTCCTAAAAGAGTATTACAGAATCCCTTATAAAATCACTCAAAATATGTCAAATCAAAGTATATAACTTAACATATATAGTTTCCTAGCAATCACAAAATTAAAATTTACATATCAATTACTTAAAAATAACAAAAACTATATCAAACTTAAAAACCAAATAAAAAACAAAAATTGTGAAAAATATGAAAAGTTTTAATGTGGTTCCCAAAGTAAGACTGTCCTTAATATTATGTATGAAGAATTAAAAAGAATAAAGAATAAAAAAACTCCCTAAGCACCTAGATTGTTGCAATGGAACTTCTCTATCCTATTAGAATCAACCATACTCATCATTATGTGTAAAAATATAAATAAAATTGTGGAGGCTCAAAACTAAATAAATTCAAATATGCATTTAGTTTCTAATAGTTGTAGATCAACATAATAAAAAATAAAAATAAAAGTTAATTAAAAAATAGAAATAAAATAACCAAAAAAATTAGACTTTCACAATCATAAAGTCAGAGATGTTCACCCCTTACTTTACTAGTATCTAACTACTAAGCACTAAAATTATATAGTTCTTATCTAACAAGCGATGTCAAACCATACTACTAAGCACTATTGATAGAATCCAATAAGAGGGATGATAACTATACCAGTGGAGTATTATCTTAACCATTAAAAAGTAGTCTAGATCTGGTTTAACCTACTAGAATGAGGGTGGATGTTATAACTCAAGATGTAAGCCATTACCCTAGGTTGAGTGGCTAGGTGGTTGCATAAAAAGTGCATCTCTCTGCTATTACTAGTAATGCCTCAGTGACCATCCAATATGAAAACCCAAACACCTCCTCTATGATTGCAGCCAAAGGTGCTCCTTTATGGTCTCCTCTGAAATTATCATTATAGTGCCTCAGTCATAGAAGGTAAGGGTTGCGGGTTTTGGTTGGGCTTATCATCTATAATGGCATAAAACTCCTTCACCACCTCTAAGTAACAACCTCAATGAAGAGTTAATAAATACTCCCAATTGAAACTCTTAATCACACCCTAAATCTTGAAGACTCTATCAATATTAGAGATAATGGTCTTGTCCATTACCATATGGTGATTACTCTTTCTATTGTACCACTCTTTACTTTTAGTCTTTGTAAATTTAGGAGGATCTTTCTAAGATGAAGACGACGACGACGACGATGATGATAAGGCATATGGAGGAATTTCACTTCTTCTTGTAGTCTTTTTGTATCTTAGCATCCTTCAACTTAATATAAAATAGTCACAAGTTAACTATACAATAATGCTCAACTTCACTAAAACTTTAGTACAAAACTTTGCAATTTAAAGGTTTAAAAAATGGATAGCAGGATGAGTTTCATATTTAAAGAAAAGATTTAGTGTTTTGAAGGTTGAAATTGATGCAAAAAGTTAAGATTAGGTAAAAAATATATATAAGGTTAAAGGAAAAAGGAAATAGGGTTTTGTTTTCATGGGTTAGAAAAATTATGTTTTAGCTATTTATAGTATTGGGGTTTATAATGAGACCAGTGATATACACACTTTACAACTGGCGCGGATTTTGTTTTAAAACTTTAAAGTTTTTTCTCACTATAAGATTGACGCCAAATATACTTTACAACTAATAAGTATTGTTCTATTTCCAAACAATCCCTATGTTGTTTTAAGGCTAACACCTGTCTTACTCCATAACTGACCTTGTTATGCTCTGTATACCTAAAATTCTTCATCTGGAATTTTCCTTCTTTCCATTATATTTTCTTATTTATGATCTTTGACTTATGAGTTATGATATAGATGTATGAATTAATAAATAAAATGAGAAAAAGAAAATATAAACAAATTAAAAACAACAACTTAATGAAGAAAACTATGTTAATAAACACAAAACTATCATAAATTTGAAAAAAAATCTAATTCTCCCACTTCTAAACAAGACATTATCCCCGTGACAAATAATTAAGATACTAAGATCAATGACAAAAGATAATTGACGTTAAGAATTATTACCTAATTCATTGTGGTTATTCCAAAAACCTAACCTACGAAATAAAATAAACTTTAGTAAAAAAAATAAAACTAAAAGAAATGTGAGGTTGTCTCCTGACAAGCTTTTCTTTAGACATCTTTTAGCTGGATGCCCCTTTTATCTCTTTATACATCCTGGATCACTGTCGAGATGATCAAGACTTCTTTCCTACACAAAACATAAAAGAGAATAAAAATTAGTAGGATCTATATAAATATTTACTAACTGTGCAAACAAGACTCGTATGATGATTACATATAATTCAATTCTTTTACTCTATCAATTATCCAAGGCAAGTGCACATATCATTTCTATAGTATAGGACTCTAAGTACCAAATGTCGTTCCTATAAAGATTATGAGTGCTGGTAATAACTTTTTTCCAATTATCTAACTGAAAATCGAGGTGATATTGATAAATTAGTTTTAAAATAAAATAAAATAATGATAAGTCAACACAATAAAGTAAACTAGAATGGATAAAGAATGATAAGTCAACTAATAAATCAATGTTACCTGGAATTCGAATCCCTTCTAAAACTTCTCTTGCAATTATAATTTCATTAATCAATTTAATCTAAAGTTTTTTGGACTATTAAAATTCCTCAATTATGCTAATATCTTTCTCAAGACTATTAACACCTAGTTCTTAGGTGATCGATTGAAATTCTTTCTAATTAAAATTCCTAGAATTTCATTAATCGATTTATAAATTTCAGTATTAGGTTTGATCCTAACCTAGAAGATTTACGTCGATCTATCACTAGGTTTATATGTAACTCCTTTCAATTAAGCTAGGTATATTTATAAAAAGGAATTTTCAATCTCAATTTCATGAAATCACATATGAATCAACATATAAAAAAATATTAATTCAAAACTAATCACGAACACATAATTGAATCTTAATGAAACTAAAGAATGAATTAAAATAAAATAAAATCATTATAAGGTTCATCCTAAGGTTCATCTTATCGAGATACCAAAAGGAATTTAGTTCATATTAATATTCAAAAAAACATTAATATTAAGGAGAAAACTGAAAATCAAGAATAACATGATTAAATCCCTATAATCTTGAATAATCTTCACTATAGATTGATGAAAATCTACTTCATATGGTTTCCTAGGTTGTTCTTCATTCTCTCAGCCATTCTAGGGTTTCTTATTATGTTTCTTGAGCCTCATTATTGCTTATTCCATTCAATCTTAACTTTTAAAATTTGAAATTCAAATTCTAGGAGATACATAGGGAATTAACATGAGTGTTTTGATGACCATGTTCTTTTTTTTGTTACAAGGGAAAGAAAAACAAAACGACTAGCGCGTAACGCTTAGACCCTTATAAAGGGTTCGATTGTACAGGGTTCCATTGAGGTCTCGGGAAAGTACATCCAAAATGCTCAGTGGTGGCTCCTAAAGGGTATGCGTGCCCGGTTCAGCGAAAAAGGCCTAATGGGCCAAGTGATCTGCACACTGCCAAGCATGGGAGGTGCTGAAGTTGCACCTCCCATGCTTGGAGAAGCAAGGCTCGGATACCTGGATGACCATGTTCTTTAAACAGACATAAGACACTTTTCAGAGCTTGCATATACACAAATATGAGTATGGATTGTCAATATTGCCTTCTTATTACTCAATACAAGCGTGTTCCCAGCCAACATATGCATGTTTTATAGAAAATACTCAACATGTCTTCAAACGTTAAAACAAGACCATATATACTATCATACACTCCACAAGCCAATCAAAATAGCTATAAAATGCTCCAAACTTGTCCAAATTCATTCCTTCTTGCTCCAAGTGAGTGAATTAGACCTAGAAAAAATATGAACAACGTAAGTAATAAATAAATAATAATCCTCAAATAAAAAAGCAAAATGCATTAGATATGAGACTAAAAATATGACTACACCACCACACATTGGCTTTCCTAAACTTAAGCATTTGCTTTTCTTTAAGCAAATAATAAATTCATCAACTCTTTTGAATATCCACCCCTCCTCTATATTAACTTATCTATTCACATTTCAAATGACATGCCTTAAATAATGAAACCAAGGTACAATTAGAATTAAACAATCACAAAATAAATCTTAATAAGCAAACATCACAAAAAAGATTCTCTCAATTCACTCAAAGTGTTTATGATGAATATCAATGAAATTGTTAAATTGCTATGTAAAAGAATTCTTAACCATAAGCTTGCTAATATATCACATATTCACCACTATAAAATAAAATAGAGGAAAAAATAAAAAAAGGTCTTTAAGTTAAGGTGTAATGAGGCTTAGGTAAAGCATGGTAAAGGATAGATTTTAGGTTAATCAATATGAAGGGAATTCCATAGGCAAGATTATTAAAAAATATCAATTAATATAGCTCATGTCACCAATTAGGATGTAAGTAAATTGCAAAGCATATCTTGAATAACATCAATATCTCTTCTTTCTTCTTCTTATAGCCACAATAAATTAAAAAACACTTTTTTCTTTTTTCTTTATTTTTTTAACAAAGCTTATTTAAGATATTTCTGAATTTACTTACTTTAAGTTTACAAGGAGAATATATTAAACATTGGTAACTAACAAATGAGATGATATAACCTTAAATATACAACCTTACACCTTTCCTCATTCTCTTTACTTCTTTATCTAATCAAATTCTTATACAATCAAATAAATACAATCCTTTTGGGTATAAAAATAAATCCTAGGCCTAAAACAATACTGCTCATCAACTTGTAGTGTGGTTAACAAAATCCAATAGAAAGACTAAGGCTCAACATTGGTTACACCTAAGGGATAAAGATAGGGTAAGGCAAAGTCAAAGAAAAAGGCTCAATAAAAATGTAATATTGGTGCCTTTTTCGTCTCAATATCTCTAATCTAAAGATATGGTCTCATGCATAATAAGAGCAAGTTTTATAATCATCTAACTATGCATGATATTCACACAAAAAGGAAAATGAAGCAAAATATAATGATAATTAATGTTGATATGCTCTAAAACTCACAATGTAAGCTCACGTGTGAAAATTTTAGGTACTCTCATCCAAATCGATAATCAAAACATTCATTTATAATGTGTCAAGTAAAAATTCATTTAGTTATGCTTTCATCCTGTTCATATTCTAACTTAATTCAATGATTCACAACAACAAAAAATGCTTCAAAATAAGAATTGACAAATTAGAGGTCTTTATACAAAAGAATCAATAAATTAAAATTAAAATATGCCTGAATCATAATTAATCCACATCAAAATTGCAATACCCCATCCACACACTTAAAGACATACATTGTCCCCAATTTACACAATAAAGCCTAGAAAAGAATTTAAAAAAACAATCATTATAAAGGAAAGGTAAAATAAACTACTACTGCCTTATTTTATAATCTAGAAGCTTATATTCACAGTATGAATTCCACCCATTATCATCCTTGCAAACATAAAATGAAACAAAATAAAGCATCAAACAATAGCAAGAAAATGAAAAACACAAGCTAACTATATCTATAAAATCTATGGTTTAATATATAACAATATATAATAAAAAAGAAGAACAAAATAATATAAGTTTAACAGGTTAATCCCTTGCTAACTATCAAGACAAAATAACATAGAAAAGCATGAAAATGAAGACCAAAGATAAAAATAAAAAGTGCCTTGTCAAATGTCTAGAAACACTCAAACGATTAGAGTGACCACATTAGACAAAAACTTCAATATGCGGCCATTTATCTACTCCTGCTTTAGCTCTATGATAGGCTCCGCCCCCTCATCGTAGGGTACACAACGGGAACCCGGAGGTCGCTCCGACGTGTATCCCACGATAAAGGTGCACCACC
>JANZXV010365819.1:0-10388 GCA_027576455.1 Erythroxylum roigii
TGGTGCCAAGTGTTATCTTGTTTTTGATAATCCATATTTCATTTATCTTTAGGATATAGGATTAAGAAGAGGTGACGACTGCCAAGAAACCTTAAGAGCCCAATAGTGCAAATATATATATATATATATGGTGCCAAGTGTTATCTTCTTTTTGATCATCCATATTTCATTTATTTTTAAGATATAGGATTAAGATGAGGTGAGGACTGCCAAGAAACCTTAAGAGCCCAATAGGGCAACTCTTGCATAAGATGCCTAAGGTTGACTCCTTTAACTCCAAGTCATGACCTTTAATTTCCAAGACGTATAACCCAAGGAAGTAGTTTGCATCTGCAACACCACCATCACCACCTCTAACTATGCCCTTGGAGCTACAAGAGCAACTAGACCACTCATTTCTCCACTTCACCAACAAGGCTCAAGCAATTTAAGAAACCAATATATACTGACTGGGATGTTCTATAAGAGGTGGACTTAGCTGATAAACTGAGGGAGATTATCTTTTTCAATGAATGGCCTGAGTTTTTACGAGAACTAGTTTTCAAGGTTTTGACATTGGATTTTATATACACACTAGAGATTAATGACAATAATAAGTCATAGGAGATGACATTGAACTTAAGTTTATATTAGGAGACATGGACTATAGCCTAGCTATAATGAATTTGGGATCCATACAGACCTATAATCAAAGAAGCATGCTTAAAACTTATAGTCCATTAAGATATACCTATATTGGGATTGCTCGGTAGAGGTCATACCATCTGATGAAGTTCAAGTCCTCGGGGTTTAGGTTCCCAGCAATGAGGTATATATATAAACTCCTTTTGCATTCTTTTTTTGATAGGAGGGAGAGCCTAAGCATAGTGAGCCCTAGAGACCTCTTTCCATCTATTGTTTATGCTAGAAGAAGAAAACACATCTTGGGCATACTCTCATCTAATTGGTTCGAGGATACCTACATCAAACCAACTTCAACATCATAGGTGATGACTCAGTGATCACTAAAGTTGCAATAAGGTTGAGAGTGGTTTGTGATAAGCATGTCCTAATAATGGTTAGCACTCCTATATCTCTCACGATCAACATTATATGAGCTATGTATGTGGTAGCACTCCAGATAGATGGGAGAAAACAACATTTTGTTCTTAATGGTGCCCATTCAAGAGTCAAAGAGGAGGCCCCCACTCAAGAGGATTAGACTGTGGATGTAGAGCATCGATCAACTTCACCTCCACCTTAAAGTTATCATAGTGGCGTTCAAACCAACAACACCATTATACATCGAGAAATTTGTAGACTAGTTGGTTAACAGTATGGCAAGGATAAAGTGGCAACTTGAGGTGGAGTGTTAGACTTGACGAGTTATCGTAAGATGAGTCAATAGTATAAAAGGAGTTGGAGGATCAGAATAATAAGCTTGAGGCTAATACAAATGATTCCACTGATTTAGAGGAGTCGATTAGAGAGGGAAGAGACTGAGGGTGCCTACTGCACCATCAAGAAAAGATGATTCTGAGGCCATTTTACTTATAGTAGATCGAGAGATGGATGACTAGGATGACACACAAATAGTGGCCACAAAGTCATTTATTTGAGACTTGGATATGATATCCACAAATACCACATAGAACCCAAGGGCAACAATGCCATATACACCACCACTAAAACCTCAACCACCTCCACATGATTGATTTTCTTTTGTAGTTTTATTATTTATTAATCATTTATGTGTGTATTTTGGCAATCTTTCTATTTAACTCATATGTTTCAAACGTCTTTTCAATTCCATTCTTCTCTTTAATACAAAAATGAATATAATGTAATTTCATCAAAACTTGACCAACACATATCATGGAAGTAAAAGTCCTTTACTGTTTCACTTACTCATTTTTCACTATTCTTATTATTCTTATACGCTTGACACACAAAGGATGGCATTTATCTTAAATGTAGGGAAGGGATTCTATATATGATCACTGCTGGGCACCCCGCCCTCGTAAGTCACGGGCTCGACGTCCTATTACGGACCTGAGGCCTAAGTAACATCTGAACGCGTATCCCGCAAAGGTGGCATGCCAAACTAGAATTTCATTTCAACTTGTTCCGAACATTTGTGGCTCTATGTAGAGATAAGAATCATCGCATTTGGAGATCCCATAACAAAGTTATGGCTGAAAGACTCGAACAGGGTCTTGACCTCAATCATACTGCACCTATCTTGGGGTAATTAGCATAACTGTCATATGGGATATCAAATTAAGATTATCTTAGGACGTCTTGATAGAAGACTTCGAGATCTACAACTTTCATAAGAACCTCGAAGACAGATTCTATTGTCTGAAGGGTCAAAAATGGAGCAGAAGATAGTAAGAAGCAAACGAAGCAAAAAGTAGGCACAACAGAAAGCAGACGAAGCAAAAAGAAGACGATAGCAAGAAGCAGACGAATCAGAGTTAACTTAAGAAGAAACAAAGTCAACTTAAGACAATGCAACTCTTAAAACGAAGCGGAGTCAACTTAAGACGAAGCAAAGTCAACTTAAGACGATGCAACTCTTAAGACGAAGCGGAGTCAACTTAAGATGGAGCAAAGTCAACTTAAGACGACGTAACTCTTAAGACTAAGCAGAGTCAACTTAAGATGAAGCAAAGGCAACTTAAGACAATGCAACTCTTAAGATGAAGCGGCGTCAACTTAAGATGAAGTAAAGTCAACTTAAGACGAAGCAACTCTTAAGATGAAGTGGAATTAACTTAAGATGAAGCAAAGTCAACTTAAGATGATATGACGTCATCACAGATGATATGTCTCTACAGGCGATACATCCTTACAGATGATATAACGTCATCACAGATAATGTGAGGTCATCACAGACGATATGTCTCTACAGACGATATATCCTTACAGACGATATGACATCATCACAGATGATACGTCTCTACAGACAATACCACTTGATAAAGTATCTCCCCTTCTAAGGACCATAACTTTGAACTCCGATGTCCAAAAATTACCTACTATAATCTGTTGGAAAGCTAGAAGAAAGACCTACAATTTTCTAGAAGGCACATTTGCCTAAATCAGCCTAGGTTAATCCTGATCTTCCGCTGACGTCCAAACATGAACTTTTTCCTTAAGCAAACTTAAAAATGCAATGTATAAACTTGAGAGGAAGTCATAAGAAATCCTATTCCCTTTTCATCAAAAGATAAGAGTTTTATAAAGCTTTAGTGGGCATTTCAAGCCGCAAATACATTAACATCTGAAAACCTTAAAATATAAAAGATATATGAATCATGAGTTGCTTAAAATGCAACTAAAGCCTTGTTTTACAAGATTTGTTTCAAATACAAAATAATCAAAGATTGGAGTGATGCCTTGACCCTTGACTACTCGATATCTTGCTCGTCACCTAGATACGGAGGAGAAAAATAGGGGGTGAGCTAAAAGCCTGTGGATAACAATTTTATAATTGTTAACAAGCAAAACCATTTATAAAGCCATTTTCAATGCAGAAAATTCACGTTTATGCAAAATATGTATGCATCATTCTTATCAACTTATCATGAACACATAAGCATATCAAAATGGTTCGGGTGGATCCAAAAACATAACATACTACGCATTTCCACATAATGGTCTTGCCTAACCGTGAACGTATGGGAGTCTATGAAGGAGCTCCATGCCACTAGTGAGCAGGCGGGAGAAGCCATTTGTCAAAGTGCACTTGACTTAACTTAAGGGACCACCACGAACCCACATAACATGTATTTCATTAATTGTAAAACAGATTGCCCAAAAAGGTACATTTCAGAAACTTGATTTCTTAAGCTTGATACCTTTCCACAATCATTTTCATAAATCAAACAAAATTTATATACACAATATGCAACACATTTTCAAAGCATTCAAAGAACAATAAATGCACATTTTAGAAGTAGTTGAAACACATTTATTTCCATTTCTTGAAAGAGACACTAATGGCTTATCACTTAATCACAAAAATGTAGCCCACCTTGAATTTCTTGTTTATATGTTGCTCAAATGTGCCTCTCCTCTTGCTCCTCTTGTCTTTCTTGATTCCCTTTTCATAGACAAAAATCCCAACTTCAAATGGGTTTTCAATTGAAAATCCCTCAAAGTACAATCACTAAAATTGGTTCTAGAATACTTACACCCATGCATTTCCTAAGCTTCATGAACCAAAACCCTTCCAAAATCCCAAGCATTTAAAAAGTTCTTACCTTAAACTTTCACCAAATGAAGAGATGTTTGGTTCCAAAGAAAGCTCTTATCTTCCTCTAACTTTTTCCCTTCTTGTATAACCTCAAAATCACTCTTTAAGATTAAGAAAAATCAAAACCTAGCATAATTCTCATCTTTCTCTTCTTTTTTCTCTTTTCTCGTACTTCTCTCTTCTCTCTTTTCTTCAATCACGTTTTTGGCTTCTTAAATGAAAGGCAACAATTTTCTTCAATCACGTTTTTGGCTTCTAAAATTATATGACTTGCCAAATTTGCCCTTACACACTCTTGCTACTTTAATACTTCAATTCCCTTAACTTATGTCATATTATCTTACCACATTAACATACTAATTAATCCCAAATATTAATCCCTCATAACCTCAACATTAATTTAAATCATGCCTAATAATAATAAAAAATTTCGGGGGCCAACATTTCTCCCCCTCTTAAAGAAATTTTGTCCTCAAAAATTCTTACCTGTACCATTGAAAAGTTGTGGATACTTCTCCCTCATGGCTTCCAAGGGATCCCACGTGGCCTCTTCAACTAAATGATTTCTTCACAGAACTTTTACCAGCTGAACTATCTTGTTCCTAAGGACTTTCTCTTTATTGTCTAAAATCTCCACTAGAGTCTCCTCATAAGTCAAATCATCATTCAACTGAACCTCAGCTGTTTGAATGATGTGAGATGGATCAAATCTATATCTCCTCAACATGGAAACATGAAAGACATCATGAATCTGTGATAATTCCGGTGGTAATGCCAAACTATAGGCTAGCTGTCCAATTCTCTCAAGAAATTCATAAGGACCCACATATTTTGGGGTCAACTTGCCCTTCTTGCCAAATCTCATGACTCCTTTCCAAGTAGATTTCTTAATAAAGACTTTGTAACCGACTTCATACTCCATCTCCTTTCGGTGTGCATTAGTATAGCTCTTCATTCTATCTTGAGCCACTTTAAGTTGTTGCTTAACTAAGTTGACCTTATCCACTATCATCTGAAGTAACTCTGGCCCTAATAGTTTCCTTTCTCTTTCTTCATCCCAGCATATTGGAGTTCTACATCTCCTTCCATACAATGCTTCATAAGGGCCCATCTGAATACTCGAGTGGTACGAATTGTTGTAAGCAAATTCGATTAATGGAAAATGCTCATCTCAAGCTCCTTTGAAATCCATCACAAATGCCCTGAGCATTCCCTCAAGGGTCCGAATAGTTCTCTCAGATTGACCATCTATCTGGGGATGAAAAATAGTGTTGAAATTCAACTTGGTCCCTAGAGCTTCTTGTACACTTTTCCAAAATCTCGAAGTAAATCGAGGATCTCGATCAGAAGCTATAGACTCTGGAATCCAATACAGTCTCACTATCTCATCAATATATTTCTTTGCTAGCATATGCAGAGAATCAATCTATTTAATTGCCAGAAAATGGGCTGACTTTGTCAAACGATCAATAATAACCCATATGGCATTATGCTTCCTACTAGTCTTGGGCAAACCCATCAAGAAGTCCATAGTTACCCGTTGTCATTTCCACTCAGGAATGGACAATGGCATTAACTTGCCTGAAGGTGCTTAGTGTTCAGTATTGACTTGCTGACACACTAGACACTTACTTGTATATTCTGATGCATCTCTCTTCATGCCTTTCTACCAGAAATACTCTTTTAGATCTCTGTACATCTTGGTACTACCTGGGTGCATGGCATAAGGTGCATTGTGTGTCTCATCCAGTATCTCGTCCTTCACCTCCTTGACATTTGGGATACAAAATCTATTTCCTACAATCATGAGTCCATCATCCCTGACTACCACCTCAGATTTCTTGCCATTCTTGCCATTCTTAATTTCTTCTCGGAGCTTGCTTAATTCTACATCCTGTGCTTGTAACTCCCTAATCTTCTCTTTGAGTATCGGTCTTACTCTGAAAGTAGCAACAATACATTATCCTGTGCTTCAAACTTATCCTAAGCTTAGGCCTCTCTTCCAATAACGGCAGTTTATCTGTCTGAACGTGGGTTATTGAGGATTTCCTACTCAAAGCATCCGCCACTACATTTTCCCTTCCTGGATGGTACTCAATCAACAAATCATAATCCTTACTTAGCTCTAACCATCTTCTCTGTCTCAAATTTAGTTCCCTTTGGCTCAATAAATACTTGAGAATTTTACGATCCATAAAAATCCTCGTTTGAACCCCATACAGATAATGCCTCCAAATCTTCAGGTAAAAAACTATTGCTGCTAACTACCGATCATGGGTCAGGTAATTCAGCTTATAAGGCTTTAGCTGCCTTGAAGCATAAGCTATCACCCTATCTCCTTGCATTAACACAAAACTCAAACCCTTTCTTGAAGCATCACTGTAAACTATATAACACTTATCTCCCATAGGCAGGGTCAGTATTGGAGTACTTGTCAACCTGTGCTTAAGCTCCTCAAAGCTCTTCTGACATTCATCACTCCAGATAAACTTCTGAATCTTCCTTAATAACTTGGTCATCGAAGCAGCTATCATAGAAAATCCTTTAACGAATCTTCTATAATAACCTGTCAAACCCAGAAAACTCCTCACTTCCATCACTAACTTGGGTGTACGCCAATTCACCACTGCTTCAATTTTTCTCGGATCAACATGTACCCATCTTTAGAAATTACATCCAAGGAATATCACCTTGTGAAGCCAAAACTCACACTTGCTGAACTTAGCATAAATTTCCTTCTCCCTTAGTGTTTGCAACACTATCCTAAGATGTTCCTCATGTTTCCCTTCACTCTTGGAATAAACTAGAATGTCATTGATAAATACTATGACAAACTGATCCAGATACTCCCTGAAGACCCTGTTTATAAGATCCATAAAAGTAGCTGGAGCATTGGTCAATCCAAAAGGCATGACTAAAAACTTATAATGTCCATACCGTATCCTGAAGGCTGTCTTGTTTACACTAGACTCTCTGATTCTGAGCTGATGATAACCTAGCCTGAGGTCAATCTTTGAAAATACTTTTGCTCCCTGCAGTTAGTCAAACAGATCATCTATTCGGGGTAAAGGGTATTTGTTTTTAATGGTCACCTTGTTGAGTCTCCAGTAATCTATACACATCCGCCTTGTTCCATCCTTCCTCTTAACAAACAAAACCGGTGCTCCCCAAGGTGATGAACTCGGTCTTATGTACCCCTTCTTTAGCAATTCCTCCAACTATTCCTTAAGCTCCTTCAGCTCAGCTGGAGCCATTCTATAAGGTGGTATGGAAATGGGTGCAATTTTGGGAATCAAGTCGATGAAAAACTTGATTTTCCTCACCTGTGGCAAACCAGGTAATTCTTCTAAAAAGACGTCTCCACAACATATGCCAAAAAGGCTTCACACCCCTTCCCATCATCCTGTCAGCCAACAAAGCCGAAATAATCCTTGGTGATGGTGTTTTCCTGTCCCCTTTGAAAATCACCTTCTCACCGTTGCCCATATTAAATTCCACCTCCTTAAGGCCACAATCCAGTTTCACATGATACTTCTCCATAACATCCATTCCCAGTATGACATCTAGCCCCTTTAGTTTTAGGAGCAGCAAGTCCACTACAAGTTGAGTACCCTCGATGAAAAGCTCACAATCCCTATACACTTGACATATAATCACATGCCTCCCTAGAGGAGTGCTAACAATTAAAGGACTACCTAATGGCATCAAATCAACATTATGTAATGTCATGCTTGCAGAAACAAATGAATGCGTGGAGCCAAAATCAATCAACACATATACTGCAGAATTAAACAACCGAGCCATACTTGTGACAATTTCTGGTGCAGCTGTAGTTTCCTCTCTGGTCATATAGCCTGTGCCTGACCCCTTGGCCTCCCTGGAGGAATAGTCTTCTTTGTAGTTCCAGAACTGCCCACCTCTGTGACTGGTCTGGTTCCCATTGTTTCTGCTCTCTTTGGGGCTTACAACTGGGACCCCTCTTGCCTTGTTACTCGGGGACAGTCTCTGATCAGGTGTCCCTTCTCTCCACATTGCAAGTATGCTCCTAATAACTTGAAACACTCTCCCCTGTGAATCTTCCCATAATGCTCACATTGGGGTTCATGTTCCTGCTCCTCTCCACCCTGCTATTGCCCCTTGCAGTAAAGGCTTGCACTGAAACTACCTTAGGTTGCTTATTCCTAGTAGGGGCACTGCTCCTCACCTCACTCTGTGTGTGGAAGCTCTTCCTACTCTCTCAGGCATTTGAGCACTCACCCCTTTCTTGGAAAACCGTTCCCTATTCTTCCTCTTCCTGCTCACTTCATTTTTTATATTCTCTAGCTTCTCAGCTTAGAGTGCAGCATCTACCAACTGCTGGTAGTCACAGAAATTGTGGATAAAGACTTTCTCCTTGATCCCTAAATGAAGAACTCCCTCAAACTTGCGGCACTTGTCCTCCTCATTCTCAACAATGTTGGCCGCATACCGTGACAGCTAGGTGAACTTTTGCTCATACTCACTCACACTCAAATCCCTTTGCGTGAGATTCAGAAACTCCTTGGCCTTCTCTTGTACGTACACCCTCGAGAGGTACTTCTTCCTGAACACTTCCACAAAATCTCTACATGATAACACCGAAGGCATCACCTGACTTTAGGGCACTGATTCCCACCAATGAAGAGCATCTCCTTCTAGTAAGCTAACTGTATAATCCAGCTTCTCCTCATTAGAGCACTTCATCTGAATCAGGACCTTCTCAGTCCTCTTCAACCATACTTCAGCCTCTTCCGGATTTATAGTCCTATTCAAATCCACCGCCCTATACTTGCGGAGCTTATCATACTGGCCACTCCTCTCCACTAGAGCCTGCATCGGGACTTTTGACCCTTGGCCCGTGGCATATGCGAAAGCCCGAGCAAAGGCTTGAAAGAAACGTGGATCCATAAGATCTGCTTTAGGTATAGGAGGAGGCGGTGGAGGCATCTCATGCTACACACTAGGTGCCTCTAGAGCTGGAGCAGAATGTGTCCCTGCTTTTTGCGGGACATAAGATTCATCTGTGCTCCTTTGGCGAGAGCTAGATCGAGTCACAGCTCCTCAAGTTCTTTTTCGAGGCGGCATTTTTCACTCCTTTAATATAAAACCATTAAAAACCTTTAGTTCAAACAAAACGAATTTCAAAGTTCGTAAAACAGTTCAAATCATATAAAACAATTTCAAATCATGTGAAACAAATTAAAACAATGCAAGTTATTCATTTTAAAAAATGCATGTTCATTTCATGTCTTAAACTACCCATTTCATACCTAGGATACTCCTAAACCTAGTCACAAACCTGGACCTAAACCTAGTTTGCTATGATATCATAGAATGTTGGACCCCAGTTTCGGATCCCAACATTCGGAGTCATAAAACGTGAACATATTACCCTATAGGGTTATTTCCATGAACCCTTATTAGCTATCATCCCACAATGGTGGCGTGCCCCCACTAGGACAAACACCAAAACAACTCACTTCTCCTGTTTCGGAATAGATTTTCTGGAAAGCCCAAACTGGAATTTCATTTCGACTTATTTCGAACATGTGTGGCTCTATGTCTCTAGTTTATTTGGAGACAAGAATCATCGTATTTAGAGATCCCATAACCATGTTATGGCTGAAGACTCGAATAGGGTTTTGACCTCAATCATATTGGACCTGTCTTGCGGCAATTAACATAACTTTCATGGTATATCAGATTAAGATCATTTTAGGATGTCTTGATAGAAGACTTCGAGATCTACAACTTTCATAAAAACCTCAAAACAGATTCTATCGTCTGAAGGGTCAAAATGGAGTAGACGATAGCAAGAAGCAGTCGAAGCAAAAAGCAAACGAAGCAAAAGGCAGACAAAGCAAAAAGCAGATGATAGCAAGAAGCAAACGAAGCAAAAAGCAGACGATAGCAAGAAGCAAACGAAGTAAAAAGCAGACGAATCATAGTCAACTTAAGACGAAGGAAAGTCAACTTAAGACGATGCAACTCTTAAGACGAAGCAAAGTCAACTTAAGACGAAGCAAAGTCAACTTAAGATGATGCTACTCTTAAGACGAAGTGGAGTTAACTTAAGATGAGGCAAAGTCAACTTAAGACGATGTAACTCTTAAGATGAGTCGGAGTCAAC
>JANZXV010365845.1:0-36611 GCA_027576455.1 Erythroxylum roigii
AATTTGATTAAAGATCAATATCAATTCATAAAGAACATCAAATTAATGAAACATGCCTTTCTTTATTTATTCACAAAGATTGTACACAACTTTGTACAAGGGATTGCCTTTAGGGCACTACTCTAACAATCTCACAATACAAACATAAGTCGAGTTGTGTCACTATACAAGTCGAGTTATGGGTATCGTGACTGCATAAGTCGAGTTACATCATGTACAAGTCGACTTACACTAACAACAACCTCTGATCGTGATGAAATTTTAGTATGTTATTCCTGAGCCTTGTCTCTTTACATCCATCGGTCAGAATCTGATTTGCATCTATCTAACTTAGTATTTTCTATCTAACTCTCCTTGTATACGACTTTGTATTATACCATATTTTGGTGATGATTTTTAAATTTTTTTTAGCCAAAGAGAAAAGTGCCCAGAAGAGAGAGAAAGTTGATATCAGAATTTGCTCTAGTCTCTATCGATGACCAAACGACCTCTAATCGGGATGAAATTTTAGTATGTTGTTCCTGAGTCTTGCCTCTTGACATCCAACAGTAAGATTCTTTGTAGCTTCCTTTGTATACGTTTTTGTATTAAGTTATATATTGGTGAAGATTATTAGTTTTTTTGTGCCAAAGTAAAAAGTGCCCAGAAGAGAGAGAAAGTTCAAATGAAAATTTGCTCTAGTATCGATTGATCACTAAACGACCTCTGATTAGGGTGAAATTTTAGTATGTTGTTCATGAATCTTGCCTCTTCCAACGGTTAGAATCTAATTTGCAACTCTCTAACTTAGTATTTTCTATCTAAATCTCCTTATATACGAATTGTATTATGTCATATTTTGGTGATGATTTTTAGATTTTTTTGTGCCAAAGAAAAGTGCCCAGAAGAGAGAGAATGTTAATATCAAAATTTGCTCTAGTCTCTATCGATGACCAAACGACCTCTGATCGGGATGAAATTTTAGTATATTATTCCTGATTCTTTCCTCTCGACGTCATAAATTGGTAATGATTGTTAGATTTTTTTGTTTCAAAGCGCAAATTGCCCATAAGAGAGGAAGTTCATATCAAAATTTGTTCTAGTCTCTATCGATGACCAAACGACTTTTGATCGGGATGAATTTTTTGTATGTTGTTCCCGAGTCTTACTTCTTGACATCCAACGGTAAGAATCTGATTTGAAACTCTCTAACTTAGTTTTTTCTTTATGGCCCACTTTGTGTACGACTTTCTATTATGTCATATATTGGTGATAATTACTGGATTTTTTTACGCCAACGACAAAAGAACCAAGAAGAGAGAGAAAGTTCATATCAAAATTTACTCTAGTCTCTATCGATGACCAAACGACCTCTGATCCGGATGAAATTTTAGTATATTGTTCCAGAGTCTTGCCTCTTGACGTACCATGGTTAGAATCTAATATGAAGCTCTCTAGCTTAGTATTTTCTTTCTAGCCCTCTTTGTATATGAGTTTGTATTATGTCATATATTGGTGACGATTGTTAGATTTTTTGGAGCCAAAGTGAAAGGTGCCCATAAGAGAGAAAGTTCATATCAAAATTTGCTCTAGCCTCTATTGGTGACCAAACGACCACTGATCAGGATGAAATTTTAGTATGTTATTCCTGAGTCTTGCCTCTTGGCATCTAATGGTAAGAATCTGATTTGCAACTCTCTAGCTTAGTATTTTCTATCTAACTTTCCTTATGCACAACTTTGTATTATGTCATATTTTGGTGATGATTTTTAGATTTTTTGTGCCAAAGAGAAAAGTGCCTATAAGAGAGGGAAAGTTTAAATGAAAATTTGCTCTAGTCTCTATTGATAATCAAACGACCTCTGATCGGGATGAAATTTTAGCATGTTGTTCCTGAGTCTTGCATCTTGACATCCAACGATAAGAATCTGATTTGAAGCTCTCTAACATAGTTTTTTCTTTTTAGCTCTTTCTGTATACGTGTTCAAATTATGTCATATATTGGTGATGATTATTAGATTTTTTTGTGCCAAAGCGAAAAGTTCCCCAAAGAGAGAAAATTCATAACAAAATTTGCTCTAGTCTCGATTGATGACCAAACAACCTCTAATCAGGATGAAATTTTAGTATGTTGTTCCTGAGTCTCGCTTCTTGACATCCAATAGTCAGAATCTGATTTGCAACTATAACACTTTGTGTTTTCTATCTAACTCTCCTTGTATACGACTTTGTATTATGTCATATTTTGGGGTTGATTTTTAGATTTTTTTATGCCAAGGAGAAAAGTGCCAAAAGAGAGAGAAAGTTCATATCAAAATTTGCTCTAGTCTCTATCGATGACCAAACGACCTCTAATATGGATGAAATTTTAGTATGTTGTTCCTAAGTCTTGCCTCTTGACATCCAACGGTAAGAGTAAGATTTAAAGCTCTCTAACTTAGTTTTTTCTTTGTAGCCCTCTTTGCATACTTTTTTGTATTGTGACATATATTGGTGATGATTATTAGAATTTTTTGTGACAAAGCGAAAAGTGTTCAGAAGAGAGAAAAAGTTCATATTAAAATTTGCTCTAGTCTCGATTGATGAACAAACGACCTCTGATTAGGATGAAATTTTACTATATTGTTCCTAAGTCTTGCGTTTTGACATGCAACGATTAGAATCTGATTTGCAACTCTCTAACTTAAAATTTTCTATCTAACTCTCCTTGTATACAACTTTGTATTATGTTGTATTTTGGGGATGATTTTTAGAGTTTTTTATGCCAAAGAGAAAAGTGCCCAGAAGAGAGAGAATGTTCATATCAAAATTTGCTCTAGTCTCTATCGATAATCAAACGACCTCTGATCAGGATCAAATTTTAGCATGTTGTTCCTGAGTCTTACCTCTTAACATCCAACGGTAAGAATCTGATTTGAAGCTCTCTAATATAGTTTTTTCTTTGTAGCCCTCTTTGTATACGACTTTGTATTATGTTATTTTGGTGACAATTTTTAGAATTTTTTGTGCCAAAGAGAAAAGTGTTCGGAAGGGAGAGAATGTTCATATTAAAATTTGCTCTAGTCTCGATCGATCACCAAACGACCTTTGATCTGGATGAAATTATAGTAAGTTGTTCCTGGGTCTTGCCTCTTGACATCCAGCGGTTGGAATCTGATTTGGAGCTCTCTAACTTAGTATTTTCTATCCAGCCCTACTTGTATACAAGTTTGTATTATGTCATATATTAGGGATGATTATTAGATTTTTTTGTGCCAAAGAGAAAAGTGCCTAGAGGGGAAAGAAAGTTCATATCAAAATTTGCTCTAGTCTCGATCGATGACCAAACTACCTCTAATTTGGATGAAATTTTAGCATGTTTTTCCTGAGTCATGCCTCTTAAAATCCAATTCTTACAATCTTATTAGAGCTCTCTAACTTAGTATTTTTCTGTATGGCCCTACTTGTATCCGGGTTTGTATTATGTCATATATTGGGGATGATTATTAGATTTTTTTGGGCCTAAGAGAAAAGTGCCCAAAAAAGAGGGAAAGTTCATAACAAAATTTTCTATAGTCTGGATCGATGACTAAACGACCTCTGATCAAGATGATATTTTAGGATGTTATTCCTGAGCCTCACCTCTTGACATCCAACGGTTAGAATCTGATTTTGTGCTCTCTAATTTAGTATTTTCTATCCAGCCCTACTTGTATACGAGTTTGTATTATGTTATATGACTGGGATGATTAGTATATTTTTTTGCGCCAAAGAAAAAAGTGCCTAGAAGGAAGAGAAAGTTCATATCAAAAATTTATATATGAGGATCAATAAACAAACGGCCTCTGATCTGGATGAAATTTTAGTATGTTGTTTCTGAATCTTGCCTCCTGACATCCAACGGTCAAAATCTGATTTGGTGCTCCCTAACTTAGTATTTTCTTTCTAGCTCTCTTTGTATACGAGTTTATAAAGAGAGAAAGTTTATATCAAAAAGAGAGAAAGTTTATATCAAAATTTACTATAATCTCAATCGATGATTAAATGGCCTCTGAACGGGATGAAATTTTGGCATGTTATTCCTGAGACTTGCCTTTTAACATCCAACGGTTAGAATCTGTTTTAAAGCTCTCTAACTTAGTATTTTCTGTCTAGCCCTACTTGTATATAAGTTTGTATTATGTTAAATTTTGGGGATGATTATTATATTTCTTTTTGTTCCAAAGAGAAAAGTGCCCAGAAGGGAGGAAAAGGTCATATATAAATTTACTCTAGTCTCGATCGATGACCAAACGACCTCTAATCTGGATGAAAGTTTTGTATGTTGATCCTGAGTCTTGCCTCTTGACATCTAAAGGTTAGAATTTGATTTGGAGCTTTAACTTAGAATTTTCTATCTAGCCATACTTGTATACAAGTTTGTATTATGTCATATATTGGGGATGATTATTACATTTTTTTGTCTCAAAGAGAAAAGTGCCCAAAAAAGAGAGAAAGTTCATATCTAAATTTGGTCTAGTCTCAATAAATAACCAAACGGCCCCTGATCTGGATGAAATTTTGGTATGTTGTTCCTGAGTCTTGTCTCTTGACATCCAACGGTTAGAATCTGATTTGGAGCTCTCTAACTTAATATTTTCTATCTAACACTACTTGTATATGAGTTTGTATTATGTCATGTATTGGGGATGATTATTAGATTTTTTTTATGTGCCAAAGAGAAAAGTGCCCAGAAAGGAGAGAGAGTTCATATCAAAATTTGCTCTAGTCTCGATCGACGACTGAATGATCTCTGATTTGGAAAAAATTTTAGTATATTGTTAATGAGTCTTGTCTCTTGACATCCAACGGTTAAAATCTGATTTGAAGCTCTCTAACTTAGCATTTTCTTTATAGCTCTCTTTGTATACGAGTTTGTATTATGTCATATATTAAGGATGATAATTAGATTTTTTTGTGCGAAAGAGAAACGTGCCCAAAAAAGAAAAAAAGTTCATATCAAAATTTGCTAAAGTCTCTATCAATGATCAATCGACCTCTAATTGGGATGAAATTTTAGTATGTTGTTCCTACGTCTTGGCTCTTGACATCCAACGGTTAGAATCTAATTTGGAGCTCTCTAACTTAGTATTTTCTGTCTAGCCCTAGTTGTATTCGAGTTTATGTTATGTCATACATTAGGGCTGATTATTATATTTTTTTGTGCCAAAGGGAAAAGTGCCCAGAAGGTAGAGAAAGTTTATAACAAAATTTGCTCTAGTATCGATCGATGACCAAACAACCTCTAATCTGAATGAAATTTTAGTATGTTGTTCCTGAGTCTTGCCTCTTAACATCCAACGGTTAAAATCTTATTTGGATCTCTCCAACTTAGCTTTTTTTTTTGTCTTGCTCTACTTGTATACGAGTTTGTATTATGTCATATATTGGGAATGATTATAAGATTTTTTGTGCCAAAAAGGAAAGTGCCCCAAAAAGAGAGAAAGTTCTTATCAAAGTTTGCTCTAGTCTTGATCGACGATCAAACGACCTCTGATCGAGATGAAATTTTAGTATGTTGTTCCAGAATCTTGTCTCTTGACATCCAATGATTAAAATCTTATTTGAAGCTCTCTAAATTAATATTTTCTATCTGGCCCTACTTCTATGGAGTTTTTATTATGTCATATAATGGGGATGATAATTAGATTTTTTTGTGCCAAAGAGAAAACTGCCCAGATGGGAGAGAAAGTTCATATCAAAATTTGCTCTAGTCTAGATTGATGACCAAACGACCTCTGATTTGGATGAAATTTCAGTATGTTCCTGAGTCTTGCCTCTTAACATCCAACGATTAAAATCTTATTTGGAGTTCTATAAACTTAGTATTTTTCTGTCTAGCCCTACCTGTATACGAGTTTGTATTATGTCATATATTGGAAATGATTGTTGGATTTTTTTGTGCCAAATAGAAAAGTGCCCAAAAAAGAGAGAAAGTTCTTATATAAGTTTGCTCTAGTCTCGATCAACGATCAAACGACCTCTGATCGAGATGAATTTTAGTATGTTGTTCAAGAATCTTGTCTCTTGACATCCAACGATTAAAATCTTATTTGAAGCTCTCTAACTTAATATTTTCTATCTAGCCCTACTTCTATGGAGTTTTTATTATGTCATGTAATAGGGATGATAACTAGATTTTTTTGTGCCAAGGAGAAAAGTGCCTAGAAGAGAGAGAAAGTTCATATCGAAATTTACTCTAGTCTTGATTGAAGACCAAACAACCTGTGATCTGGTTAAAATTTTAGTATGTTGTTCCTAAGTCTTGCCTCTTGACATCCAACGGTTAGAATCTGATTTGGGGCTCTCTAACTTAGTATGTGTTCATTCTAGCCCTCTTTGTATATGAGTTTGTATTATGACATATATTAGGGATGATTATTAAATTTTTTTGTGCCAAAGAGAAAAGTCCCCAAAAAAGAGAGAAAGTTCATATCAAAATTTTCTATAGTCTCGATCGATGATGAAACGGCGTCTGATCGGGATGTAATTTTAGTATGTTGTTCCTGAGTCTTGCCTTTTGACATATAATGGTTAGAATCCGATTTGAAGCTCTCAAACTTATTATTTTCTGTGTAGCCCTACTTGTATACGAGTTTGTATTATGTCATATATTGGGGATGATTATTAGTTTTTTTGTGCCAAAGAGAAAAGTGCCAAGAAGGGAGGGAAAGTTCATATCAAAATTTGCTTTAGTCTTGATAGATTACCAAACGACCTCTGATTTGGATAAAATTTTAGTATGTTGTTCCTGAATCTTTCCTCTTGACATCCAACGGTTAAAATCTTATTTGGAGCTCTCTAACTTAGTCTTTTCTATCTAGCCCTACTTGTATACGAGTTTGTATTATGTCATATGCTGGGGATGATTGTTAGATTTTTTTTTATGCCAAATAGAAAAGTGCCCAGAAGGGGGAGAAAGTTCTTATCAAAAGTTGCTCTAGTCTCAGTCGATGACAGAACGACCTATAATCGGGACGAAATTTTAGTATGTTGTTCCTGAGTCTTGCCTCTTGACATCCAACGGTTAGAATCGGATTTGGAGCTCTCTAACTTATAACTTTCAATCTAACCCTGCTTGTAAACGAGTTTGTATTATGTCATATATTGGGGATGATTATTAGATTTTTTTTGTGCCAAGGAGAAAAGTGTTCGGAAGGGGGAGAAAGTTCATATCAAAATTTGCTCTAGTCTCGATCGATGACCAAACGACGTCTGATCTGGATAAAAATTTAGTATGTTATTCCTGAATATTGCCTCTTGACATCTAACGGTTAAAATCTTATTTAGAGCTCTTTAACTTATTATTTTCTGTCAAACCCTACTTGTATACGAGTTTGTATTACGTCATATATTGGGAATGATTGTTAGATTTTTTTGTGCCGAAGAGAAAAGTACCGAAAAGGGAGAGAAAGTTCATATTAAAATTTTCTCTAGTCTCGATCAATAAGAAAATGACCTCTAATCTGAATGAAATTTTAGTATGCTGTTCTTGAGTCTTGTCTCTTGACATCCAACGGTCAAAATCTTATTTGAAGCTCTCTAGCTTAGCATTTTTTTGTCTAGCCGTACTTGTTTACGAGTTTGTATTATGTCATATATTGGGGATGATTATTAGATTTTTTTTGTGCCAAAGAGAATAGTGCCCAGAAGAGAGAGAAGGGTCAAATCAAAATTTTCTCTAGTCTTGATCCATGACCAAACGACCTCTGATCTAGATGAAATTTTAGTATGTTGTTCCTGAGTTTTGCCTCTCGACATGCAATGGTTAGAATCTGATTTGGAGCTCTTTAACTTAGTATTTTCTTTCTAGCTCTCTTTGTATGTGAGTTTGTATTATGTCATATATTAGGGACGATTATTAGATTTTCTATGCGAAAGAGAAAAGTGCCGAAAAAAATAAAAAGTTCAAATCAAAATTTGCTTTACTCTAGATCGATGATCAAACGACCTCTGATCAGGATGAAATTTTAGTATGTTGTTTCTGAGTCTTGCCTCTTAACATCCAACGGTTAGAATCTGCTTTGGAGCTCTCTAACTTAGTATTTTCTTTCTAGCTCTCTTTGTATACGAGTTTGTATTATGCCATATATTAAGGATGATTATTAGATTTTTTTGTGCCAAAGAGAAAATTGCCCAAAAAAGACAAAAAGTTCAAATCAAAATTTGCTATAGTCTTCATCGATTATTAAACGACCACTGATATGGATGAAATTTTAATATATTGTTTTTGAGTCTTGCCTCTTGACATCCAACGGCTAGAATCTGATTTGGGGCTCTCTAACTTAGTATTTTCTGTCTAGCCCTACTCGTAGACGAGTTTGTATTATGTCATGTATTGGGGATGATTATTAGATTTTTTTGTGCCAAAGAGAAAAGTGTCGAGAAGGGAGAGAAAGTTCATATAAAAATTTTCCCCAGTCTCGATCGATGACCAAACAACCTCTAATCAAGATAAAATTTTAGTATGTTGTTCCTGAGTCTTTCCTCTTAACATCCAACGGTTAAAATCTTACTTCGAGCTCTCTAACTTAGAATTTTTATATCTAGCTCTACTTATATACGAGTTTGTAATATGTCATATATTAGGGATATATATTAGATTTTTTTTTGCTAAAAAGAAATTTTACTATCAAAATTTGCTAAAGAGAGAAAGTTCATAGCAAAATTTGCAATAGTCTCAATCGATTATTAAACGACTTTTGATCGGTATGAAATTTTACTATGATGTTCTTGGGTCTCGCCTCTTAACATCCAACGGTTAAAATCTGATTTGGAGTTCTCTAACTTAGTATTTTCTATCTAGCCCTGCTTGTAAACGAGTTTGGATTATGGCATATATTAGGGTGATTATTAGTTTTTTTTTGCCGAAGAGAAAAGGTCCCAGAGGGGACAAAAAGTTAATTTTAAAATTTGCTCTATTCTCGGTCGATGACCAAACGACCTTTGATCTAGATGAAATTTTAGAATGTTGTTCTTGAGTCTTGCCTCTTGACATCCAACAGTTAAACTCTTATTTGACGCTCTCTAACTTAATATTTTTTGTCTTACCATACTTCTAGCCGAGTTTGTATTATGTCATATATTAGGGATGATTGTTAGATATTTTTATGCCAAAGAGAAAAGTGCCCAGAAGGGATAGAAAGTTCATATCAAAAGTTGCTCTGGTCTCGATCGATGACCAAACGACCTCTAATCGGGATGAAATTTTTTTGTGCCAAAGAGAAAAGTGCTGAGATGAGATAGAAAGTTCATATCAAAATACTCTATTCTTGATTGACGAGCAAACGACCTCTGATCTGGATGAAATTTTTGTATGTTGTTCCTGAGTCTTGGCTTTTGACATCTAATGTTAGAATCTGATTTGGAGCTCTCTAACTTAGTATTTTCTATCGAGCCCTACTTGTATACGAGTTTTGTACTATTCCATATGTTGGGAATGATTATTAGATTTTTTTTGTTCCAAAGAGAAAAACGCCCAGAAGGGAGAGAAAGTTCATATCATAATTTGCTTTAGTCTCGATCGATGACCAAACGACCTGTGATCTGGATGAAATTTTAGTATGTTGTTCCTGAGTCTTGCCTCTTGGCATCTAGCAGTTAAAATCTGATTTGGAGCTGTCTAACTTAGTATTTTCTTTCCAGCTCTCTTTGTATACGAGTTTGTATTATGTCATATATTAGGGATGGTTATTAGATTTATTTGTGCCATGGAGAAAAGTGCCCAAGAAAGAGGAAAAGTTCGAATAAAATTTTGCTCTACTCTAGATTGATGACCAAACAACCTCTAATCTGGATGAAATTTTAGTATGTTGTTCCTGAGTCTTGCCTCTTGACATACAAATTTTAGTTTGTTGTTCCTTAGTATTTTCTGTGTGCCCCTACTTGTATACGAGCTTGTATTATGTCATATACTGGGGATGATTATTAGATTTTTTTTTGCGCCAAAGAGAAAAGTGCCCAAAAAGGAGAGAAAGTTCATATCAAAATGTGCCATAGTCTCGATCGGTGATCAAACAACGTCTAATCAAGATGAAATTTTAGTATGTTGTTCCTGAGTCTCGCCTCTTGACATCCAACTTAGTATTTTCTGTCTAGCCCTACTTGCATACGAGTTTGTATTATGTCATATATTAGGGATGATTATTAGATTTTTTACGCTAAAAAGAAAAGTGCCCAGAGGGGAGAGAAAGTTCATATCGAAATTTGCTCTAGTCTCGAACGATGACCAAACAACCTCTAATATGGATGAAATTTTTGTATGTTATTCCTGAGTCTTGCCTCTTGACTTCAGACAATTAAAATCTTATTTGCAGCTCTTTAACTTAGTATTTTCTGTCTTGCCCTGCTTGTATACGAGTTTGTATTATGTCATATACTAGGGATGATTATTAGATTTTTTTTGTCCCAAAGAGAAAAGTTCCCTAAAAAGTGAGAAAGTTCATATCAAAATTTGCTCCCATCTCTACCGATGATCAAACGACCTCTGATCGGGATGAAATTTTAGTATGTTTCTCCTGAGGCTTGCCTCTTGACAATTAACGGTTAGAATCTTTTTCAAAGCTCTCTAACTTAGCACTTTCTGTCTAGCCTTACTTGTATACGAGTTTGTATTAAAAAAAATTTGTCGAAGATAAAAGTGCGTAGAATGGAGAGAAAGTTCGCATCAAAATTTTCTCTAGAATCGATCGATAGGCAAATAACCTCTAATCTAGATGAAATTTTAGTATGTTGTTCCTGAGCCTTGCCTCTTAACATCCAACGGTTAAAATCTTATTTGGAGCTCTCTAGCTTAGTATTTTTCTTTCTAGCCCTACTTGTATACGAGTTTTTATTATTTCATATATTGCGGATGATTATTAGATTTTTTGTGGCAAAGAGAAAAGTGCCCAGAAGGGAGAGAAAGTTCATACCAAATTTGCTCGAGTCTCGATAGATGACCAAATCACCTCTAATCTGGATGAAATTTTAGTATGTTGCTCCTAAGCCTTGCCTCTTGACATCCAACGCTTAAAATCTTATTTGGAGCCCTCTAACTTAGTGTTTTTTCTGTCTATCCTTACTTGTATAGGAGTTTGTATTATGTCATATGTTAGGGTTGATTATTAGATTTTTTTGCCAGAGAGAAAACTGCCCAGAGGGGAGAGAAAGTTCATATAAAAATTTTCTGTAGTCTCGATCGATGAACAAACGACCTCTAATCTGGATAAAATTTTAATACGTTGTTCCTGAGTCTTGCCTCTCAACATCCAACCGTTACAATCTGATTTGGAGCTCTCTAACTAAGCACTTTCTATCTAGCCCTACTTGTACACGAGTTTGTATTATGTTATATATTGGGGATGATTATTTGATTTTTTTGGGCCAAAGAGAAAAGTGCCCAGAAGGGAGAGAAAGTTCATAAAAAAATTTGCTCTAGTCTCGATCGATGACCAAATGACCTTTAATCTAGAAGAAATTTTAGTATGTTGTTCCTGAGCCTTGCCTCTTAACTTCCAACTGTTAAAATCTTATTTGGTGCTCTCTAACTTAGTATTTTTCTGTCAAGCCCTACTTGTATACAATTTTGTATTATGTCATATATTGGGTATGATTATTAGAATTTTTTTTGTGCCAAAGTAAAAAGTGCCCAGAATGGAGAGAAAGTTCACATCAAAATTTGCTCTAGAGTCGATCGATAACCAAATGATCTTTGATTTGGATGAAATTTTAGTATGTTGTTCCTGATACTTGCCTCGTGGCATCTAACGGTTAAATCTTATTTGGAGCCCTCTAACTTCGTATTTTCTGTTTAACGCTACTTGTATACGAGTTTGTATTATGCCATATATTGGGGATGATTATTATATTTTTTAGTGCTAAAGAGAAAGTGCCCAGGAGGGAGAGAAAGTTCATATCAAAATTTGCTCTAGTCTCGATCGATGACCAAACGACCTCTAATCTGAATGGAATTTTAGTATGTTGTTCCTAAGTCTTTCCTCTTGACATCCAATGGTTAAAATCTTATTTGGAGCTCTCTAACTTAGTATTCTCTCTATGGCCTAAATGTATACGAGTATTAGATTTTTTTGTGCCAAAGAGAAAAGTGCCCAGAAGGGAGAGAATGTTAATATCAAAATTTTCTCTAGTCTCGATCGATGAACAAACGACCTTGTATTATGTTCTTGAGCCTTGCCTCTTGATATCCAACAGTTAGAATCTTATTTGTTTCTCTCTAACTTAGTTTTTTCGATCTAGCCCTACTTGTGTACGAGTTTGTATTATGTCATACATTGGGGATGATTATTAGATTTTTTTGAGCCAAAGAGAAATGTACCCAGAAGCGAGAGAAAGTTCACAACCAAATTTGCTTTAGTCTCAATCGATGACCAAACGACCTCTGATCTGGATGAAATTTTAGTAAGTTGTTCCTAAGTTTTGCCTCTTGACATCCAATGGTTAAAAGTTGGAGATGATTCTTAGATTTTATTTTTGTGCCAAAGATAAAAGTTCCTAGAAGAGATAGAAAGTTCATATCAAAATTTGCTCTAGTCTTAATCGATGACCAAACGACCTCTAATCTGGATGATATTTTTGTATGTTATTCATGTGTCTTGCCTATTGATGTCCAACGGTTAAAATCTTATTTGGAACTCTCTAACTTAATATTTTCTGCCTAGCTCTACTTATATACGAGTTTGTATTATGTCATATATTGAGGATGATTATTAGATTTTTTTACGTCAAAGAGAAAAGTGCTCTGAAGATAGAGAAATTTCATATCAAAATTTGTTTTAGTCTTGATCGATGACCAAACGACCCCTGATCTTGATGAAAATTTTTAATATGTTATTCCTTAGTCTTGCCTCTTAACATCCAATGGTTAGAATCTGATTTGGAGCTCTCTAACTTAGTATTTTCTATCTAGCCCTTCTTGTTTACGAGTTTGTACTATGTCATAAATTGGGGATGATTATTAGATTTTTTTTGTACCAAAGAGAAAAGTGCCCAGAAGGGAGAGAAAGTTCATATCAAAATTTGCTCTAGTCTCGATCGATTGCCAAATGACCTCTGATTTGGATGAAATTTTAGTACGTTGTTCCTGAGCCTTGCCTTTTGACGTCCAACGGTTAGAATATGATTTGGAGCTCTCAAACTTAGTAGTTTCTATACAGCCCTACTTGTATACGAGTTTCTATTATGTCATAAGTTAGTGATGATTATTAGATTTTTTTGTGCCAAAGAAAAAAGTACCCAGAAGGGAGAGAAAGTTCATATCAAAATTTGCTGTAGTCTCGATCGATGACCAAACGACCTATGATCTGGATGAAATTTTAGTATGTTGTTCCCGAGCCTTGCCTCTTAACATGAAATGGTTAGAATCTGATTTTGAGCTCTCTAATTTAGTATTTTCTATCAAGCCCTACTTGTATAAGAGTTTGTATTATGTCATATATTGGGGATGATTATTAGATTTTTTTCCAAAGAGAAAAGTGCCCAGAAGGGAGAGAAACTTCCTATCAAAATTTGCCCTAGTCTAGATCAATGGTGAAACGACTTCTGATCTGTATGAAATTTTAGTACGTTGTTCCTGAGCCTTGCCTCTTTACATCCAACGATTAGAATCTAATTTGAAGTTCTCTAACTTAGTATTTTCTATCTAGCGCTACTTGTATACGAGTTTGTATTATGTCATATATTGGGGATGATTATTAGATTTTTTTGTGCCAAAAAGAATGGTGCCTAGAAGGGAGAGAAAGTTCATACCCAAATTTGCTCTGGTCTTGATCTTTGACCACACGACCTCTGATCTGGATGAAATTTTTGTATGTTGTACCTAAGCTTTTCGTCTTCACATTTAACGATTAGAATCTAATTTGGAGTTCTCTAACTAAGTACCTTCTATCTAACCCGACTTGTATACGAGTTTGTATTATGTCATATATTGGGGATAATTATTAGACTTTTTTGTGGTAAAGAGAAAAGTGCCCAAAAGGGAGAGAAATTTCATATCAAAATTTGATCTAGTATCGATCGACGAACAAATGAAATTTTAGTATGTTATTTCTGAGACTTGCCTCTTAACATCCAACGGTTAAAATCATATTTGGTGCTCTCTAAATTAGTATTTTTTGTCTGGCCTACTTGTAGATGAGGATGCATTATGTCATATATTGGGGATGATTAATAGATTTTTTTGGGCCAAAGAGAAAAGTGCCCAAAAGGGACAAAAAGTTCATAATAAAATTTTCTTTAGTCTCGTTTGATGACCAAACGACCTTTAATCTGGATAAAATTTTAGTATGTTGTCCATATGTCTTGCCTCTTGACATGCAACGGTTAAAATCTTATTTGGAGCTCTCTAACTTAGTATATTTTGTCTAGCCCTACTTGTAAACAAGTTTGTATTATGTCATTTATTGGGGATGATTATTAGATTTTTTTTATGCCAAAGAGAAAAGTGCCCAGAAGATAGAGAAAGTTCATATCAAAATTTGCTATAGTCTTAATGGATGACCAAACGACCTCTGATCTAGATGAAATTTTAGTATGATCTTCCTGAGCTTTTCCTCTTGATATCCAACAGTTAGGATCTTGTTTGGAGCTCTCTAACTTAGTATTTTCGATCTAGCCCTACTTGTGTACGAGTTTGTATTATGTCATAAATTGGGGATGATTATTAGATTTTTATGACCCAAAGAGAAAACTACCCAGAAGGGAGAGAAAGTTCATAACCAAATTTTCTTTAGTCTCAACTGATGACCAAACGACCTCTAATCTGGATGAAGTTTTAGTAAGTTGTTCCTGAGTCTTGCCTCTTGATATCCAACAGTTAAAATCTTTTTTGGAGCTATCTAACTTAGTATTTTCTATCTAGCCAAACTTGTATACGAGTTTGTATTATGTCATATATTGGGAATGATTATTAGATTTTTTTGTGCCAAAGAGAAAAGTGCCTAGAAGAGATAGAAAGTTCATATCAAAATTTGCTCTAGCCTTGATCGATGACCAAACGACCTCTAATCTGGATGAAATTTTAGTATGTTGTCCATGAGTTTTGGCTACTGACATTCAACGTTCAAAATCTTATTTGTAGCTCTCTAACTTAATATTTTCTGTCTGGCCCTACTTGTATACGAGTTTGTATTATTTCATATATTGGGGATGATTGTTAGATTTTTTGTGTCAAAGAGAAAAGTGCCCAGAAGATAGAAAAAGTTCATATCAAATTTTGTTTTAGTCTAGATCGATGACCAAACAGATCTTGATGAAATTTTAATATGCTTTTCCTAAGTCTTGCCTCTTGACATCCAAAGGTTCGAATCTGATTTGGAGCACTTTAACTTAGTATTTTCTATATCGCCCTACTTGTATACGAGTTTGTATTATGTCTTACTTTGGGGATGATTATTTAATTTTTTTTGCCAAAGAGAATAGCACCCAGTCTCGATCGATGGCCAAACGAACTCTGATCTGGATGAAATTTTAGTACGTGTTTGTATACTTGTTTGTATTATGTCATATATTGGGGATGATTATTAGATTTTTTTGTGCCAAAGAGAAAAGTGCCCAGAAGAGACAAAAATTTCATATCAAAATTTGCTCTAGTCTTGATCGATGAGCAAACGACCTCTGATCTAAATGAAATTTTAATATGTTGTTCCTGAGCCTTGTGTCTTGACATCCAACGGTTATAATCTTATTTGGAGCTCTCTAACTTTGTATTTTGTATCTTGTGTACTTGTGTAGAGTTTGTATTATGCCATATATTAGGGATGATTATTAGATTTTTTTGTCCCAAAGAGAAAAGTGCCCAGAAGGGAGAAAAAGTTCGTTTCAAAATTTACTCTAGTCTCGATCGATGACCAAACGACCTATGATCTGGATGAAATTTTAGCATATTGTTCCTAACCCTTGCCTCTTAACATCCAACAGTTAAAATATTATTTGGAGATCTCTAACTTAGTATTTTGTTGTCTAGCCCTACTTATATACGAGTTTGTATTATGTCATATATTAGGATGATTATTAAAATTTTTAAAGTGCCCAACAAATGACCTCTAATCTGGATTAAATTTTAGTATGTTGTTTCTGAGTCTTGGCTCTTGACATCTAATGCTTAAAATCATACTTGGAGCTCTCTAACTTATTATTTCATATCGAGCCCTGCTTGTATACGAGTTTGTATTATGTCATATATTGGGGATGATTATAAGATTTTTTTTGTTCCAAAGAGAAAAGTGGCTAGAAGGGAGAGAAAGTTCATATCAAAATTTTCTCTGGTTTCAATTAATGACCAAACGACCTCTAAGTCTTGCCTCTTGACATCCAACGGTTAAAATCTTATTTGGAGCTCTCTAACTTAGTGTTTTCTGTCTTGCCTACATGTATACAACTTTGTGTTAAGTGAAATATTGGGGGTGATTAGTAGATTTTTTTTTGCCAAAGAGAAAATTGCCCAGAAGGGAGAGAAAGTTCATATCAAAATTTGGTCTAGTCTTGACGATAACCTAACGACTTCTGATCTGAATGAAACTTTAGTATGTTGTTCCTAAGCCTTGCCTCTTGATATGCATCGGTTAGAATCTAATTTGGAGTCTCTAACATAGTTATTTCTATCTAGCCCTACTTGAATACGAGTTTGTATTATGTCATATATTGGGAATGCTTATTAGATTTTTTTTTTGCCAAATAAAATAGCGCCCAGAAGGGACAGAAAGTTCTATTAAAATTTGCGCCAACCTCGATAGATGACTAAATGACCTCTGATCTGGATGAAATTTTAGTATGTTGTTCCTGAGCCTTGCCTCATGACGTCCAACGGTTATAATCCGATTTGGAGCTCTCTAACTTAGTATTTTCTATTTAGACCTACTTGTATACGAGTTTGTATTATGTCATATGTTGGGGTTGATTATTAGATTTTTTTGTGCCAAAGAGAAAAGAACCCAGAAGGGAGAGAAAGTTCATAGAAAATTTTTTCCAGTCTCGATCCATGACCAAATGACCTCTGATCTAGATGAAATTTTAGTATGTCGTTCCTGAGGCTTGCCTCTTAATATCCAACGGTTAGATTCTGATTTGGAGCTCTCTAACTTAGTATTTTCTATCTAGCCCTACTTGTATACGAGTTTGTATTTTGTCATATATTAGTGATGATTATTAGATTTTTTGTGCCAAAGAGAAAAGTGCCCAGAAGGGAGAAAAAGTTCATATCAAAATTTAGTATCTAGCCCTACTTGCGTACGAGTTTGTTTATTTCATATATTAGGGATGATTATTAGATTTTTTTGTGGCAAAGAAAAAAGTGTCCAGAAGGGAGAGAAAGTTCATTTTCAACTTAGTATTTTCTGATTGGGAATCAACTTAGAATCTGATTTGGAGCTCTCTAACTTAGTACTTTCTATCTAGCTCTACTTGTATACAAGTTTGTATTATGTCATATATTGGGGATGATTAAAAGATTTTTTTTTCCAATGAGAAAAGTGCCCAGAAGGTAGAGAAAGTTCATATCAAAAATTGCTCTAGACTTGAACGATAACCAAACGACCTTTGATTTGAATGAAACTTTAGTAGGTAGTTTCTGGAGCTCCATAACGTAGTAATTTCTATATAGCCCTGCTTGTATACGAGTTTGTATTATGTCATATATTAGGGATGATTATTAGATTTTTTGTGCCAAAGAAAAAAGTGCCCAGAACGAAGAGAAAGTTCTATGAAAATTTGCTCTAGTCTCGATCAATGACTAAACGACCTCTAATCTGGATGAAATTTTAGTATGTTGTTCCTGAGCCTTGTCTCTTGATGTCCAACGGTTATAATCTGATTTGTAGCTCTCTAACTTAGTATTTTCTATCTAAACCTACTTGTATACGAGTTTGTATTATGTCATATATTAGGGATGATTATTAGATTTTTTTTATTCCAAAGAGAAAAGAGCCCAAAAGGGAGAGAAAGTTCATATCAAAATTTGTTCCTGTCTTGATCGATGACCAAACGACCTCCGATCTAGATGAAATTTTAGTATGTTGTTCCTGTGGCTTGCCTCTTGACATCCACTGGTTAGAATATGATTTGGAGCTCTCTAACTTAGTATTTTCTATCTAGCCCGACTTGTATAGGAGTTTGTATTATGTCATATATTGGGGATGATTATTAGGCTTTCTTGTGTCAAAGAAAAAAGTGGCCAGAAGGGAGAGAAAGTTCATATCAAAATTTGCTCTAGTTTCAATCGATGACTAGACAACCTCTAATCTAGATAAAATTTTAACATGTTGTCCCTAAGTCTTGCCTCGTGACATCCAACGGTTAAAATCTTGCTTCGAGCTCTCTAACTTGGTGTTTTCTGTCTAGCCTACATGTATACGAGTTTGTATCATGTCATATATTGGGGATGATTATTAGATTTTTTTATGCTAACTTGGTGTTTTCTGTCTAGCCTACATGTATACTAAAATGTATCATGTCAAAATTTACTCTAGTCTTGAACGATGACCAAACGACCTCTGATCTGGATGAAATTTTGGTATGTTATCGCTAAGTCTTACCTCTTGACATCCAACAGTTAAAATCTTGCTTGGAACTCTCAAACTTAGTTTTTTCTTTCTAGCCTACCTGTGTACGAGTTTGTATTATTTCATATCAAAATTTGCTCTAGTCTTGATCGATGATCAATCGACCTCTGATTTGGATGAAATTTTAGTATGTTTTTCCTGAGCCTTGCCTCTTGACATTCAATGGTTAGAATCTTTTTTGGATCTCTCTAACTTAGTATTTTCTATCTAGCCCTAGTTCTATAAGATTTTATATTATGTCATACATTGGGTTTGATTATTAGATTTTTTTGTGCCAAAAAGAAAGGTGCCCAGAAGGAAGACAATGTTTATATGAAAATTTTCTTTAGTCTCGATCAATGACCAAACGATCTTTAATCTGGATGAAATTTTAGTATGTTGTTCCTGAGCCTTGCCTCTCGACATCCAACGGTTAGAATATGATTTGGAGCTCTCAAACTTAGTAGTTTCTATACAGCCCTACTTGTATACGAGTTTCTATTATGTCATAAGTTAGTGATGATTATTAGATTTTTTTGTGCCAAAGAAAAAAGTACCCAGAAGGGAGAGAAAGTTCATATCAAAATTTGCTCTAGTCTCGATCGATGACCAAACGGCCTCTGATCTGGATGAAATTTTAGTATGTTGTTCCTGAGCCTTGCCTCTTGACTTCCAACGGTTAGAATCTAATTTGGAACTCTCTAACTTAGTAGTTTCTATCTAGCCCTACTTGTATACGAGTTTGTTTTATGTCATATATTGGGTATGATTATTAGATTTTTTTTGCCAAGGAGAAAAGTGCCCAGAAGCGAGAGAAAGCTGACATCAAAATTTTCTCTAGTCTCGATCGATAACCAAACAACCTCAAATCTAAATGAAATTTCAGTGTGTTGTTCCTGAGCCTTGCCCCTTGACATCCAACGGTTGGAATCTTATTTGGAGATCTCTAGCCTAGTGTTTTCAATCTAGCCTTACTTTTATACGATTTTGTATTATGTCATATATTGGGGATGATTATAAGAATTTTTTTGTGCCAAAGAGAAAAGTCCCCAGAAGGGAGAGAAATTTCATATCAAAATTTGTTGTAGTCTCGATCAATGAACAAACGAACTCTGATCTAATTGAAACTTTAATATGTTGTTCTTGAGTCTGGCCCCTTGATATCCAACAGTTAGAATTTGATTTGGAGCCCTCTAACTTAGTATTTTCTATTTAGGCTTACCTGTCTACGAGTTTGTATTATGTCACATATTGGAGATGATTACTATGTTTTTTTTGTGCCAAAGAGAAAAGTACCTAGAAGGGAGAGAAAGCTCATATCAAAATTTGCTCTAGTCTCGATCATTGACCAAACGACCTCTGATATGGATGAAATTTTAGTATGTTGTTCCTTAGTGTTGCCTCTTGACATCCAATGGTTAGAATTTGATTTGGAGCCCTCTAACTTAGTATTTTCTATATAGCCCTACTTGTATACGAGTTTGTATTATGTCATATATTGGGGATGATTATTAGATTCTTTTTGTGGCATTGAGAAAAGTGCCCATACGATCTCTAGTTTTGATCGATGACTAAACAACCTCTAATCTAGATAAAATTTTAGTATGTTGTCCCTAAGTATTGCCTTTTGACATCCAGTGGTTGAAATCTTATTTAAAGCTCTCTAACTTAGTATTTTTTTATCTAGCCCTACTTGTATACGAGTTTGTATTATGTCATATGTTATGGATGATTGTTAGATTCTTTTTGTGGCAATGAGAAAAGTGCCCATACAGGAGAGAGATTTCATATCAAAATTTGCTCTAGTCTCGATCAATGACCAAACGACCTCTGATCTGGATAAAATTTTAGTATGATGTTCCTGAGTCTTGCTTCTTGTATTATGTCATATGTCAAGGAAGATTATTAGATTTGTTTTGTGCCAAAGAGAAAAGTGCCCAAAAGGGAGAGAAAGTTCAAATAAAAATTTGCTCTATTCTCGATCGATGACCAAACGACCACTGATCTGGATGAAATTTTAGCATATTGTTCCTAAGTCTTGCCTCTTGACATCCAATTGTTATAATCTTATTTGTTGCTCTCTAACAAATTATTTTTTACCAAGCCCTACTTGTATACGAGTTTGAATTACGTCATATATTGGGAAGATTATTAGATTTTTTTGGGCCAAAGAGAAAAGTGCCTAGAAAGGAGAGAAAGTTCATGTCAAAATTTTCTCTAGTCTCGAAAGATAACCAAACGAGCACTGATTTGGATGAAATTTTAGTATGTTGTTCCTGAGCCTTGCCTCTTGACAACTAAGTTAATCTTATTTGGAGCTCTCTAACTTAGTATTTTTTGTCTAGCTCTACTTGTATACGAGTTTGTATTATGTAATATATTGGGGATGATTGCTATATATTTTTTTGTGTCAAAGAGAAAAGTGCCCAGAAGGGAGAGAAAGTTTATATCAAAATTTGCTCTTGTCTCGATCTATGACCAAACGACCTCTGATCTGGATGAAATTTTAGTATGTTGTTTCTAAGTCTTGCGTATTGACATCCAACTGTTAAAATCTTATTTGGAACTTTCTAACTTAGCATTTTTGGACTAGACCTACTTGTATACGAGTTTGTATTATGTCATATATTTGAAATCATTTTTATTTTTATTGTGGCAAAGAAAAAAGTGCCCAAAAGGGAGAGAAAATTCATATCAAAATTTGCCCTAGACTCGATCGATAACCAAACGACCTCTGATCTGGATAAAATTTTAGTATGTTATTCTTGAGTCTTGCCTCTTGACATCCAACGGTTAGAATCTGATTTGGAGGTCTCTAACTTAGAATTTTTTTATCTAGCCATACTTGTATACGAGTTTGTATTATGTCATATATTGGGGATGATTATTAGATTTTTTTGTGCCAAAGAAAAAAGTGCCCAGAAGGGAGAAAAAGTTCATATCAAAATTTTCTCTAGTCTCGATCGATGACCAAACGACCTCTGATCTGGATGAAATTTTAGTATGTTGTTCCTGAGTCTTCCCTCTTGACATCCAACAGTTAGAATCTGATTAGGAAGTCTCTAACTTAGTCTTTTTTATCTAGACATACTTGTATACGAGTTTGTATTATGTCATATATTTGAGATGATTATTATAATTTTTGTGCCAGAGAAAAAAGTTCCCAGAAGGGAGAGAAAGTTCATATCAAAATTTGCTCTAGTCTCGATCGATGACCAAACGACCTCTGATCTGGATGAAATTTTAGTATGTTGTTTCTGAATCATGCCTCTTGGCATCCAACGGTTAAATCTTTTTTTGAGCACTCTAACTTAGAATTTTCTATCTAGCCCTACTTGTATGCGAGTTTGTACTATGTCATATATTGGGGATGATTATTAGATTTTTTTTGTGTCAAAGAGAAAAGTGCCCAGAAGGGAGAGAAGGTTCATATCAAAATTTGCTCTAGTCATGATCGACCACCAAATGACCTCTGAACTGGACAAAATTTTAGTATGTTGTTCCTGTGTCTTGCCTCTTGACAACTGACGGTAAATATCTTGTTTGGAGCACTCTAACTTTGTATTTTCTGTCCAGCGCTACTTATATACGAGTTTGTATTATGTCATATATTGGGGATGATTATTAGATTTTTTTGTGCCAAAGAGAAAAATCCCAAAAGGGAGAAAAGGTTCATATCAAATTTGTTCTAGTTTCGATCGATAACCAAACGAACTCTAATCTCGATGAAATTTTAGTATGTTATTCTTGAGTCTTGCCTCTTGACATCCAACGGTCAAAATCTTATTTGGAGCTCTATAACTTAGTATTTTCTTTCTAGACCTACTTGTATACGAGTTTATATTATGTCATATATTAGGGGTAATTAATAGATTTTTTTGTGCCATATAGAAAATTGCCCATAAGGGAGAGAAAGTTCATATCGAAATATTCTCTAGTCTTGATCGATGACCAAACGACATCTAATCTGGATGAAAATTTAGTATGTTGTTCCTGAGTCTTGCCTCTTGACATCCAACGGTTAAAATCTTATTTGGAGCCCCTAACTTTGTATTTTCTTTCTAGCCCTACTTGTTAACGAGTTTGTATTATGTCATATATTGGTGATGATTATTAAATTTTTTTGTGTCAAATAGAAAAGTGCCCAGAAGATAGAGAAAGTTCATATCAAAATTTTCTCTAATCTTGATCAGAACCAAACGACCTCTGATCTGGATGAAATTTTAGTATGTTGTTCCTGAATCTGGCGTCTTGACATCCAACGGTAACAATCTGATTTGGAGCTCTCTAACTTAGTATTTTCTGTCTAGCCCTACTTGTATACAAGTTTGTATTACGTCATATGTTGGGGATGATTATTCGATTTTTTTTTGTGCCAATGAGAAAAGTACCCAGAATGGAGAGAAAGTTCAAATCAAAATTTTCTCTACTCTTGATCGGTGACCAAACGACCTCTGATCTGGATGAAATTTATTATTTTGTTCCTTAGTCTTGCCTCTTGACATCTAACGGTTAGAATCTGATTTGGAGCTCTCTAACTTTGTATTTTCTATCAAGCCCTACTTGTATACGAGTTTGTATTATGTCATATTTTGGGAATGATTATTAGTTTTTTTTTTTTGCCAAAGAGAAAAGTGCCCAAAAGGGAGAGAAAGTCCATATCAAAATTTTCTCTAGTGCTCGATCGATTATCAAGTGACCTCTAATCTGGATGAAATTTTTGTATGTTGTTCTTAAGTCTTCCCTCTTGACATCCAACGGTTAGAATCTGATTTGGAGCTCTCTAACTTAGTACTTTCTATCTAGCCTAACTTATATATGAGTTCGTATTATGTCATATATTGGGGATGATTATTAGATTTTTTTTGTGCCAATGGGAAAAGTGCCTAGAAGGGAGAGAAAGTTGAAATCAAAATTTGCTCTAGTCTCGATCAAGGACCTAACGACCTCTAATCTGGATGAAAATTTAGTAAGTTTTTCCTATGTCTTACCTCTTGGCCTCCAACGGTTAAAATCTTTTTTGGAGCTCTCTATCTTAGTATTTTCTATCTAGCCCTACTTGAATACAAGTTTGTATTATGTCATATATTTGTGATGATTATTGGATTTTTTTGTGCCAAAGAAAAAAGTGCCCAAAAAGGTGAGAAAGTTCATATCAAAATTTCCTCTAGTCTCGATCGATGACCAAACGACCTCTGATCTGGATGAAATTTTAGTATGTTGTTCCTGAGCCTTGCCTTTTGACATCCAACGGTTAAAATCAAACTTGAAACTCTCTAACTTAGTATTCTCTATCTGGCCTACTTGTATACGAGTTTGCATTATGTCATATATTGGGGATGATTACTAGATTTTTTTTTTGTGCCAAGGATAAAAGTGCCCAGAAGGGAAAGAAAATTTATAACAAAATTTGCTCTAGCATCGATTGATGACTAAGCGACCTCTGATCTAGTTGAAACTTTAGTATGTTGTTCTTGAGTCTTGCCTCTTGACATCAAACAGTTAAATCTTATTTGGAGCTCTCTAACTTAGTATTTTCCTTGTAACCCTAATTCTATACGAGTTTGTATGGTGTCATATATTGGGGATGATTGCTAATTTTTTTGTGCCAAAGATAAAAGTGCCCAGAAGGGAGAGAAATGTCATAACAAAACTTGCTATAGTATCGATCGATGACTAAATGACCTCTAATCTAGAAAGTTGTTCCTAAGTCTTGCCTCTTGACATCCAATGGCTAAAATCTTATTTGGAGCTCTCTAACCAAGTATTTTCAGTCTTGCTCTTCTTGTATACGAGTTTGTATCATGACATATATTTGAGATGATTATTAGATTTTTTTGTTCCAAAGAGAAAAGTGTCAAGAAGGGAGAGAAAATTCATATCAAAATTTTCTCTAGTGTTGATCGATGAACAAACGACACCTGATCTGGAAGAAATTTTAGTATGTTTTTTCTGAGTCCTACCCCTTGAAATCCAACAACTGAAATCTTATTTGAAGCTTTCTAACTTAGTATTTTCTGTCCAACCCTACTTGTATGTGAGTTTGTATTATGTGATATATTGGGGATGATTACTAGATTTTTTTGTGGTAAAAAAAATGCCCAGAAAGGGGAGAAAGTTCATGCCATAATTTGCTCTAGTCTCGATCGATAACCAAACGACCTCTGATCTGGAAGAAATTTTAGTATGTTGTTTCTGAGGCTTGCCTCTAGGCATCCAACGGTTAAAATATTTTTTGGAGCTCCCTAACTTAGTATTTTCTATCTAGCCCTACTTGTATACAAGTTTGTATTATGTCATATATTTGAGATTATTATAAGATTTTTTTTGTGCCAAAGAGAAAAGTGCCTAGAAGGGAGAGAAAGTTGATATCAAAATTTGCTCTAGTCTCGATCGATGACCAAACGACTTCTAATCTTGATGAAATTTTAGTATGTTGTTCCTTAGCCTTGCCTCTTGGCATTCAAAAGTTAAAATCTTATTTGGAGCTCTCTAACTTAGTATTTTATATCTTGCCCTACTTGTATACGAGTTTGAATTATGTCATATATTGGGGATGATTGCCAGATTATTTTTTGTGCCAAAGGGAAAAGTGCCCAGAAGGTAGAGAAAGTTAATATTAAAATTTGCTCTAGTCTCGATCAACGACCAAATGACCTCTGATCTGGATGAAATTTTAGTAGGTTATTCCTGAGTCTTGCCTCTTGACATGCAACGACTAAAATCTTAGTTAGAGCTCTCTAACTAAGTTTTTTCTCTGTCTAGACCTACTTGTATAGGAGTTTGTATTATGTCATATATTTGAGATGATTATTAGATTTTTTTGTGCCAAAGAGAAAAGTGCGCAGAAGGAAGAGAAAATTCATATCAAAATTTGCTCTAGTCTAGATCGATGACCAAACGACCTCTGATCTTGATGAAATTTTAGTAAGTTGTTCCTGAGGCTTGCGTCTTGAGAACCAACGGCTAAAATCTTATTTGGAGCACTCTAACCATGTATTTTCTGTCTAGCCCTACTTGTATACGAGTTTTTATTATGTCATATATTTGAGATTATTGTTAGATTTTTCTGTGCGAAAGAGAAAAGTGCCTAGAATGGAGAGAAAGTTCATAACAAAATTTACTCTAGTCCCGATCGATGACCAAATGACCTCTTGTTTGGATGAAATTTTAGTAAGTTTTTCCTAAGTCTTGCGGATTGACATCCAACGGTTAAAATCTTATTTGGAACTCTCTAACTAAGTATTTTTTGTCTAGCCCTACTTGTATATGAGTTTGTATTATGTCATCTATTTGAGATGATTATTAGATTTTTTTTTTTGTGCCAAAAAGAAAAGTTCCTAGAAGGGAGAGAAATTTCATATCAAAATTTGCTTTAGTCTTGATCGAGGACCAAACGACCTATAATCTGGATGAAATTTTAGTATGTTGTTCCTGAGTCTTGCCTCTTGACATTGAACGGTTAAAATCATATTTGAAGCTCCCTAAGTTAGTATTTTCTGTCTAGCCCTACTTATATATGCGTTTGTATTATTATGTCATACATTGGTAATGAGTATTAAATTTTTTTTGTGTCAAATAGAAAAGTGGCCAGAAGATGGAGAAAGTTCATATCAAAATTTTCTCTAGTCTTGATTGATGCCAAAATGACCTCTGATTTGGATGAAATTTTTTTACGTTGTTCCTAAGCCTTGCCTCTTGACATCCAATGGTTAGAATCTAATTTGGAACTCTCTAATTTAGTATTCTCTATCTAGCCCTACTTCTATACAAATTTGTATTATGTCATATATTGGGGATGATTCTTAGATTTTTTATGCCAAGGAGAAAAGTGCCCGGAAGGTAAAAAAAGTTCATAACAAAATTAGCTCTAGTCTCGATCGATGACCAAACTACCTTTGATCTAGATGAAATTTTAGTATGTTGTTCCTAAGTCTTGCCTCTTAACATCCAACTGTTAATCTCTCTAACTTAGGGTTTTTTGTCTAGACCTACTTGTATACGAGTTTGTGTTATGTCATATATTGGGATGATTATTAGATTTTTTTGTGCCAATGACAAAAGTGCCCAGAAGAGAGAGAAAGTTCAAATCAAAATTTGCTCTAGTCTTAATCGATGAACAAATGATCTCTGATCTAGTTGAAATTTTAGTATGTTGTTCCTAAGTCTTGCATCTTGACAACCAACGGTTAAAATCTTATTTAGAGCTCTCTAACCTTGTATTTTCTGTCTAGTCCTACTTATATACGAGTTTGTATTATGTCATATATTAGGGATGATTACTAGATTTTTTATGCCAAAGAGAAAAGTATCCAGAAGGGAGAGAAAGTTCATATCAAAATTTGTTCTAGTCTCGATCAATAACCAAACGACCTCTGATTTGAGTGAAATTTTACTATTTTGTTCCTAAGTCTTACCTCTCGACATCCAACAGTTAAAATTTTATTTGGAGCTTTCTAACTTATATTTTCTGTATAGCCCTACTTGTTTACGAGTTTGTATTATGCCATATATTTGTGATGATTGTTAGATTTTTTTTGGGCCAATGAGAAAAGTGCCCAGAAGGGAGAGAAAGTTCATATAAAAATTTGCTTTAGTATCGATCGATGACAAAACGACCTCTGATCTGGATGAAATTTTGGTATGTTGGTCCTGAGTCTTGCCTCTTGACATCCAATGGTTAGAATCTGATTTGGAGCTCTCTAACTTTGTATTTTCTATCAAACCCTACTTGTATATGAGTTTGTATTATGTCATATATTGGGGACGATTATTAGATTTTTTTGTGCCACTGAGAAAAGTGCCCAGAAGGGTGAGAAAGTTCAAATCAAAATTTGCTCTAGTCTCGATCGATGAGCAAACGACTTGTAATCTGGATGAGATTTTAGTATGTTGTTCCTAAGTCTTGCCTCTTGACAGCTAACGGTTAAAATCTTATTTGGAGCTCTCTAACTTAGTAGTTTTTATCTAGTCCTACTTTAATTCGAGTTTGTATTATGTCATATATTGGGATGATTATTAGATTTTTTTGGGCCAAAGAGAAAAGTGCCCAGAAAGGATTGAAAGTTCATGTCAAAATTGCTCTAGTCTCGATCGATAATCAAACAACCTCTGATCTGGAAGAAATTTTAGTATGTTATTTCTAAGGCTTACCTCTTGGCATCCAACGATTAAAATCCTTATTGGAGTTCCCGAACTTAGTATTTTCTATCTAGCCCTACTTGTATATAAGTTGGTATTATGTCATATATTGGCGATCATTATTAGATTTTTTTGTGCCAATGAGAAAAGTACTCAGAAGGGAGAGAAAGTTCATATCAAAATTTGCTCTAGTCTAAATCGATAACCAAACGACCTCTGATCTGGATGAAATCTTCGTATGTTGTTCCTGAGTCTTGCCTCTTGACATCCAACGGTTAAAAGCTGATTTAGTGCTCTCTAACTTACTATTCTCTATCTAGCCCCACTTGTATACGAGATTGTATTATGTCATATATTGGGGATGATTATTAGATTTTTTTGTGCCAAAGAGAAAAGTGCCCAGAAGGGAGAGAAAGTTCATATCAAAATTTTCTCTAGTCTCGAACTTAGTATTTTCTATCTAGTCCTACTTATATCCGAGTTTGTATTATGTCATATATTGGGAATGATTATTAGATTTGTTTTTTGTCAATGGGAAAAGTGGTCAGAAGGGAGAGAAAGTTCATATCAAAATTTGCTTTAGTCTCGATCGATGATCAAACGTCCTCTGATTTGGATGAAATTTTAGTATGTTGTTCCTAAGTCTTGTCTCTTGACATCCAATGATTAAAATCTTATTTGGAGTTGTCTAACTTATTATTTTTTGCCCAGCCCTACTTGTATACGAGTTTGTATTATGTCATGTATTTGAGATGATTATTATATTTTTTTGTGGTAAAGAGAAAAGTGCCCAGAAGGGAGAGAAAGTTCTTGTCAAAATTTGTTGTAGTCTTGTTCGATGACCAAACGACCTCTGATCTGAACGAAATTTTAGTATGTTGTTCCTGAGTCCTGCCTCTTGGCATCTGATGGTTAAAATCTTTTTTGGAGCTCTCTAACTTAGTTTTTTTTCTAGCCCTACTTGTATACGAGTTTGTATTATGTCGTATATTGAGAATGATTACTAGATTTGTTTTGTGCTAAGGAGAAAAGTGCCCAGAAGGGAGCGAAAGTTCATATCAAAATATGCTATAGTCTCGATAAACGACCAAACTACCTCTGACCTGGATGAAATTTTAGTATGTTGGTCCCAAGTCTTTCCTCTTGACATCTAACGGTTAAAATGTTATTTGGAGCTTTCTAACTTAGTATTTTCTGTCTAGCCCTACTTGTGTACGAGTTTGTATTATGCTATATATTTGAAGTGATTATTAGATTTTTTTTGGGCCAAAAACAAAAGTGCCCAGAAGGGAGAGAAAGTTCATATCAAAAATTGCTTTACTTCCGATTGATGACCAAACAACCTCTGATCTGGATGAAATTTTTGCATGTTGTTCTTGAGTCTGGCCTCTTGACATCCAGCGGTTAAAAGCTTATTTGGAGCTCTTTAATTTAGTTTTTTTTTGTCTTTCCCTATTAGTATACGAGTTTGTACTGTGTCATATATTGGGGATGATTATTAGATTTTTTGTGCCAAAGAGAAAAGTGCCTAGAAGAGAGAGAAAGTTCATATCAAAATTTTCTCTAATCTTGATCGATGACCAAACGACCTCTGATCTGGATGAAATTTTTGTATGTTTTTCCCGAGTCTTGACCCTTGCATCCAACTGTTATAATCTTATCTGGAGCTCTCTAACTTAACATTTTTTGTCCAGCCCTACTTGTATATGAGTTTGTATTGTGTCATATATTGGGGATGATTGTTAGATTTTTTTTGTTCAAAAGAGAAAAGTGCCCAGAAGGGAGAGAAAGTTCATATCAAAATTTGCTCTAATCCAGATCGATGACCAAACGACCTCTGATCTAGAAGAAATTTAGTAAGTTGTTCCTGAGTCTTGCCTCTTGACATCCAACGGTTAAAATCTTATTTGGAGTTATCTAACTTAGTATTTTCTGTCTAGCCCTACTTGTATACGAGGTTGTAATATGTGATATGTTGGAGATGATTATTAGATTTTTTTTGGTGCCAAATAAAAAAGGGCCTAGAAGGGAGAGAAAGTTCATATCAAAATTTTCTCTAGTCTCGATCGATGACCGTTAATCTGGATGAAATTTTAGCATGTTGTTCCTAAGTCTTGCCTCTTGACATTCAACGGTTAGAATCTGATTTGGAGCCCTCTAACTTAGTATTTTCAATCTAGTCCTACTTGTACACGAGTTTGTATTATGTCATATGTTGGGGATGATTATTAGATTTTTTTTGTGCCAAAGAGAAATGGGCCTAGAAGGGAGAGAAAGTTCATATCAAAATTTTCTCTAGTCTCGATCGATGACCTCTAATCTGGATGAAATTTTAGCACGTTGTTCCTAAGTCTTGCCTCTTGACATTCAACGGTTAGAATCAGATTTGGAGCTCTCTAACTTAGTATTTTCTATCTAGTGCTACCTATATACGAGTTTGTATTATGTCATATATTGGGGATGATTATAAGATTTTTTTTACAATGAGAAAAGTGCCCAGAATGGACAGAAATTTTATATCAAAATTTGCTCTAGTCTCGACTCCTGATCTAGGTGAAATTTTAGTATGTTGTTCCTAAGTCTTGCCTCTTGACATCTAATGGTTAAAATCTTATTTGGAGCTCTCTAACTTAGTATTTTTTTGTCTAGGCCTACATGTATAAGAGTTTGTATTATGTCATATATTTGAGATGATTATTAGATTTTTTTGTGCCTAGGAGAAAAGTGCCCAGAAGGAAGAGAAATTTCATGTCAAAACTTGCTCTAGTCTTGATCGATGACCAAACGACCTCTGATATGGATGAAATTTTAGTACGTTGTTCCTGAGTCTTGCCTCTTGACATCCAACGGTTGGAATCTCATTTGGAGCTACTTAGTATTTTCTATCTAGCCCTATTTGTGTACGAGTTTGTATTATGTTATATATTGGGGATGATTATTAGATTTTTTTTGTGCCAATGAGAAAAGTCCCCAGAAGGGAGAGAAAGTTCATATCAAAATTTACTCGCTTATCGATCGATGACCGAACAACCTTTGATCCGGATGAAATTTTAGTATGTTGTTCCTGAGTCTTGCCTCTTGACATCCAACGTTTAGAATCTGATTTGGAGCTCCCTAATTTACTATTCTCTATCTAGCCCTACTTGTATATGAGTTTGTATTATGTCACATATTGGGGATGATTATTAGATTTTTTTGTGTCAATGAGAATAGTGCCCAGAATGGAGAGAAAGTTCATATCAAATTTTTCTTTAGCCTCGATCGATGACAAAACAACCTCTGATTTGGATGAAATTTTTGTATATTATTCCTGAGTCTTGCCTCTTGATATCCAACCTCTTCTTTAGCCTCGATCGATGACAAAACAACCTCTTGTGTTATGTCATATATTGGGGATGATTATTAGGTTTTTTTGAGCCTAAGAGAAAAGTGCCCAGAAGAGAGAGAAAGTTCATATCAAAATTTGCTCTAATCTTGATCGATGACCAAATGACCTTTGATCTAGATGAAATTTTAGTACGTTGTTCCTGAGTCTTGCCTCTTGACAGCCAACGGTCAAAATCTTATTTGTAGCTCTCTAACTTAATATTTTTCTGTCTACCCCAAGTCGTAAATGAGTTTGTATTAGGTCATATATCAAGGATGATTGTTTGATTTTTTTTTGCGAAAGAGAAAGTGCCCAAAAGGGAGAGAAACTTCATATCAAAATTTGTTGTAGTCTCGATCGACGACCAAATCACCTCTGATCTAGATGAAATTTTAGTATGTTGGACCTGAGTCTTGCCAATCCAATGGCTAAAATCTTATTTGGGGCTCTCTAACGTAGTATCTTCTGTCTAGCTCTACTTGTATACGAGTTTGTAAGATGTCATATATTGGGGATGATTACTAGATTTTTTTAGTGCTAAATAGAAAGTGCCCAGAAAGGAGAGAAAGTTCATATCAAAATTTGTTGTAGTCTCAATCGATGACCAAACGACCTCTGATCTGGAGGAAATTTTAGTATATTGTTCCTGAGTCTTGCCCCTTGACATCCAACGGCTAAAACTTTATTTGGAGCTCTCTAACATAGTATCTTCTATCTAGCCCTACTTGTATACGAGTTTGCATTATGTCATATATTGGGGATGATTATTAAATTTTTTTTGTGCCAAAGAGAAAAGTGCCCAGAAGGGAGAGAAAGCTCATATCAAAATTTGTTCTTGTCTTGATCGAAGACCAAACGACCTCTGATCTGGATGAAATTTTAGTAAGTTGTTCTTGATTCTTGCCTCTTGACATCCAATGGTTAAAATATTAATTGGAGCTATCTAACTTAGTTTATTCTTTCTAACAATACTTGTATACGAGTTTGTATTATGTCATATGTTGGAGATGATTATTAGTTTTTTTGTTCCAAAGAGAAAAGTGCCCAGAAGGGAGAGAAAGTTCATATCAAAATTTGCTCTAGTCTCGATCAATGACCAAAGGATCTATAATCTGGATGTAATTTTAGTCAGTTGTTCCTGAGTCTTGACTCTTGACATCCAATGGTTAAAATCTTACTTAGAGCTATCTAACTTAGTATTTTCTGTCTAGCCCTACTTGTATACGAGTTTTTATTATGTCATATGTTGGAGATGATTACTAGATTTTTTTTGGCGCCAAAGAGAAAAGTGCCCAGAAGGGAGAGAAAGTTCATATCAGAATTTGCTTTACTCCCTATCGATGACCAAACGACATCTGATCTGGATGAAATTTTTGCATTTTGTTCTTGAGTCTTGCCTCTTGACATCCATCGGTTAAAAGCTTATTTGGAGCTCCCTAACTTAGTATTTTTTGTCTAACCCTACTAGTATACGAATTTGTATTATGTCATATATTGGAGATGATTATTAGGTTTTTTTGTGCCAAAGAGAAAAGTGCCTAAAAGAAAGAGAAAGTTCAAATCAAAATTTTCACTAATCTTGATCGTTGACCAAACAACCTCTGATTTGGATGAAATTTTAGTATGTTTTTCCAGAGTCTTGACCCTTGCATCCAACGGTTAAAATCTTATTTGGAGCTCTCTAACGTAGCATTTTTTTTCTAGCTCTACTTGTATACGAGTTTGTATTGTGTCGTATATTGGGTATGATTATTAGATTTTTTTTGTTCCAAAGAGAAAAGTGCCCAGAAGGGAGAAAAAGTTCATATCAAAATTTGCTCTAGTCAAGATATATGAGCAAACGACTTCTGATCTAGATGAAATTTAGTAAGTTGTTTCTGAGTCTTGCCTCTTGACATCCAACGGTTAAAATCTTATTTGAAGTTATCTAACTTAGTATTTTCTGTCTAGCCCTACTTGTATACGAGTTTGTAATATGTCATATGTTGGAGATGATAATTAGATTTTTTTTGGTGACAAAGAGAAAAGTTCCCAGAAGGCAGAGAAAGTTCATATCAAAATTTGCTCTAATCTTGATCGATGAGTAGACGACCTTTGAACTGGATGAAATTTTAGTATGTTGTTCCTAAGTCTTGCCTCCTGACATCCAACGGTTAAAATTTTTTTTTGAGCTCTCTAACTTAGTATCTTCTGTCTATCCCTACTTGTATACGAGTTTGTTTAATCTCATATATTGGGCATGATTATTAGATTTTTTGTGCCAAAGAGAAAATTGCCCAAACGGGAGAGAAACTTCATATCAAAATTTGCTCTATTCTTCATCAATGACCAAACGACGTCTGATCTGGAGGAAATTTTAATATGATGTTCCTGAGTTTTGCCTCTTGACGTCCAATGGTTAAAATCCTATTTGGAGCTCTCTAACTTAGTATTTTCTATCTAGCCCTACTTGTATACGAGTTTGTATTATGTCATATATTGAAGATGATTATTAGATATTTTTTTGTGCCAAAGAGAAAAGTGCCCATAAAGCAAAGGAAGTTCCTATCAAAATTTGCTATAGTCTCGATCGATGAGCAAACGACCTCTGATCTATAGGAGATTTTAGTATGTTGTCCCTGAGTCTTGCCTCTTGACATTCAACGGTTAAAATCTTATTTGGAGCTCTCTAACTTTGTATTTTCTATCTATCCTTACTTGTATACGAGTTTGTATTATGTCATATATTGGACATGATTATTAGTTTTTTTTTTGTTCCAAAGAGAAAATTACCCAAAAGGGAGAGAAAGTTCATATCAAAATTAGCTGTAGTCTCAATCGATGACCAAACGACCTCTAATCTTGATGAAATTTTAGTATGTTATTCATGAGTCTTGCCCCTTGACATCCAACGGTTAAAATTTTATTTGGAGCCCTCTAACTTAGTATTTTCTGTCTAGCCCTACTTGTATATGAGTTTGTATTTTGTCATATATTGGAGAGGATTATTAGATTTTTTTTGTGCTAACGAGAAAAATTCCTAGAAGGGAGAGAAGGTTTATATCAAAATTTCCTCTAGTCTCGATCAATGATCAAATAACCTCTGATCTGGATGAAATTTTAGTATATTCCTAGGTCTTGCCTTTTGACGTCCAACGGTTAAAATCTTGTTTGTAGCTCTCTAACATAGTATTTTCTGTCTAGCCCTACTTGTATACGAGTTTGTATTGTGTCATATATTGGGGATGATTATTAGGTTTTTTTATGCAAAAGAGGAAAGTGCCCAGAAGGGAGAGAAAGTTCATATCAAAATTTTCTTTAGTCTCGATCGACGACCAAATGACCTCTAATCTGGATGAAATTTTAGTATGTTTTTCCTAAGTCTTGCCTGTTGACAACCAATGGTTAAAATCTTATTTGGAGCTCTCTAACTTATTATTTTCTATCTAGCCCTACTTGTGTAAGAGTTTGTATTGTGTCATATATAGGGGATGATTATTAGAATTTTTTTGTGCCAAACAGAACAGCGGCCAAAAAGGAGAGAAAGTTTATTTCAAAATTTTCTCTAGTCTCCATCGATGACCAAATGAACTCTAACCTAGACAAAATTCTAGTATGTTATTCATGAGTCTTGCCTCTTGACATCCAACGGTTAACATCTTATTTGGAGCTCTCTAACTTAGTATTTTTTGTCTAGTCTTACTTGTATTTGAGTTTGATTGGGGATGATTATTATGTTTTTGGTGCCAAAGAGAAATGTGCCCAGAAGGGAGAAAAAGTTCATATGAAAATTTGCTTTAGTCTCGATCGATGAGCAAACGACCTCTGATGTGGATCAAATTTTAGTATGTTGTTCTTGAGTCTTGCCTCTTGACATCTAGTGGTTAAAATCTTTTTTTTAGCTCTATAATTTAGTATTTTTTTTCCAACCCTACTAGTGCACGAGTTTGTATTATGTCATATATTGGAGATGATTATTAGATTTTTTTTGTGCCAAAGGGAAAAGCGCCTAGAAGAGAGAGGAAGTTCATATCAAAATTTCCTCTTGTCATGATCGATGACCAGACAACCTCTGATCTGGGTGAAATATTACTATGTTGTTCTTGAGTCTTGCCTCTTGACATCCAACGGTCAAAATCTTATTTGTAGCTCTCTAACTTAGTATTTTTCTGTCCATCCCTAGTTGTATACGAATTTGTATTAGGTTATATATTAGGGATGATTATTATATATTTTTTTTGCCAAAGAGAAAAGTGCCTAGAAGGGAGAGAAAGTTTATTTCAAAATTTGCTCTATTCTCGATCGATGACCAAATGACCTCTGATCTAGATGAAATTTTAGTATATTCCTAGGTCTTGCCTCTTGACGTCCAGCGGTTAAAATCATATTTATAGCTCTCTAATTTAGTATTTTCTGTCTAGCCCTACTTGTTTACGAGTTTGTATTATGTCATATATTGGGGATGATTATTAAGTTTTTTTTAATGCAAAAGAGGAAAGTGCCCAGAAGGGAGAGATAGTTCATATCAAAATTTGATCTAGTCTCGATCGATGACCAAACGACCTCTAAACTAGATGAAATTTTAGTATGTTGTTACTGAGTCTTGCCTATTGACAACCAACGGTTAAAATCCTACTTGGAGCTCTCTAACTTAGTATTTTCTTTTTTTCCTTACTTGTATACGAGTTTGTATTGTGTAATATATTGGGGATGATTATTAGAATTTTTTGGTGCCAAAGAAAAAAGTGGCTAGAAAGGAGAGAAAGTTCATTTCAAAATTTGCTCTAGTATCGATCGATGACCAAACGACCTCTAACCTAGATGAAATTCTAGTATGTTGTTCCTGAGTCTTGCCTCTTGACATCCAACGGTTAAAATCTTATTTGGAGCTCTCTAACTTAGTATTTTCTGTCTAGCCCAACTTGTATACGAGTTTGTATTATGTCATATATTGGGGATGATTATTAGATTCTTTTTTGTGCCAAAGTGAAAGGTGCCCAGAAAGGAGAGAAAGTTAATTCAAAATTTTCTCTAGTCTCGATCGATGACGAAAAGAGCTCTAACCTAGATGAAATACTAGTATGTTGTTCCTGAGTCATGCCTCTTGACATGCAATGGTTAAAATCTTATTTGGAGCTCTCTAACTTAGTATTTTCTGGCTAGCCCTACTTGTGTACGAGTTTGCAATATTTCATATATTGGAGAAGATTATTAGATTTTTTTTGGTGCCAAAGAGTAAAGTGCCCAGAATGGAGAGGAAGTTCATATCAAAATTTGCTCTAGTCTCGATCGATGAACAAACGACCTCTGATCTGGATGAAATTTTAGTATGTTGTTTCTGCGTCTTGCCTCTTGACATCCAACGGTTAAAATATTATTTGGAGCTCTCTAACTTATTATTTTCTATCTAACCCTACTTGCATACGAGTTTGTATTACGTCATATGTTGGTGGTCGGGTCGGCCATATGAGGCCCGGCCTAGAAGGGCCCCACCTCAAGCCCATGCTTTGGCAGCCTGGTAGTAAGAGGTCGGCTCCCATGCAAACGTAACAAGTTACGTAGAGAAAACCTAACGGCAACCTACCGCGTATATA
>JANZXV010365875.1:0-10381 GCA_027576455.1 Erythroxylum roigii
TTCGAGATGATAGAATATGAACAAGGTATGATTCATGTCTATTAAGGGATTCAAAATGTAAATAGTTCAAAAAAAAATGACGGCTAATTAGGGTTAAATGGAATAAACCCTACAAGGTAAAATGACTAAGTTTCATGTTACAGGATCCGGAGTTGGGCTCCGGTAACGGGGTCCAACAACCAATAGGCCCTGTAATAAATAAAGACAATAATATAAAAGGCTCCTTCATACACTTCTATAAAGGTAAATTGAATGGCACTAGAATTACCGACCACATGTTGAAAGAAGTACTCATTACATAAATGTTTAAATCCATCTTAGGCTAAACCAAGTCGAACATTATGACAATCTTATACAAACCATGGAAACTTTCCATCAAAGTCTTTCTATGCCATTGAGTCTGCTAGATGATGCATAATGTTATCATCACTGCATTTCTCTTTATGCCACCTTATATCTATGGTTTTTTTTGTTGACATAAAAAGCCTTTGTAGTCGTGGTTTAACAGGGAAGAATCTCAAGATTTTATATGTTATCTTTTTCCCTCTCCCATCATCCACTTGCTACCTTGATGTACCACAAATGGGACACTATTTAAGATCTTTACTGTCTTTTTAAAATATAGCGCAATCATACTTACTAGCATGTATTGATATATATCCTAATCCAAGGTCCCTTAACAATTTCTTTGCATTATTGTAAGATTTAAGCAATTTGTGTCCACTAGGTAATGCATCATTATGTAAGTCAATTAACATATCAAAAGATTTGTTACTCCGTTTATTATAAACCTTCAAATACAACAACTTGACAACCAAAGATAGCTAAGAAAAATTTGAGCACCTTGGATATAATTCTTCTTGTGCAACTTTTAATAACTTTCTAAAATTATCTTCTGTAATACTACCAAATATGTTAGGCAAAACAGTTTAATTCATAGTCTCCATTTAATTCCCATAATTTTCTCACATCCTGCTAATCCCATCATCATTAATATTACAATCTTCTACATCATTATTGCTACTATCATCAACACCTGTACCAACACTTCTACTAGAAATTACTTCTGAACATTTGCCATGATAAGGTTATGGAGTATATAATTTATCTATGCCTTAGATTAGCAAGTGATTATATAACACATCTTGACTTTGAATGTTCACATTTAAGCAATTTATGCATGGATAACGAATACAATATTCACCACCATTTGATCTTTTACAAATTGCATGAAACTTTTAACTCCTTCTAAGTATTCAGTGGACCATTTTCAATAAGACATCAAATTTTTGTTCATATAGCTATATAATTAAAAGTAAATAACTGAATTAACAAATGTAATCCTCATTCTATATGACATAATGATAAATTAATACAGGTTAATAGTTCTCGAGTAATCAGTACAAGTTCATATACTAAGTTTGAATTCAAACAAACATTATGGTATGTGACATTGTTAGACCACATAAATAAAAAATGAGACTTCTCATTGTGACTCCTAGGCTCGTAGAATATTTCACCGATAAGCCTCATGAGAGTTGCATCACAAGTTTCCAACCTATATACCATCCTAGGGGTTTATTATATCTCGGATCATCCATAAGAGATCAAACTCATTCCACATGTAGTAAATACTTATGTTATTCATAGAGTTGGGTCTTAGGACTTAAAACGTAAAAAATGCTTATAACTATATGATAGGGCTTAAAATGAAATTTATATGCTTAGAGTGAACCTTAGAACATTAAAAAGAAAAAAATGCCTAGAGTCAAGTTAGGAAATGGATAAAATGCCTAGAATAGATCTTAATTTTTTAAAATAAAGAAAATTCTTATAATAAGTTATTATCCTGAAATTGAAAATTAAATACTTGGAGTTGGAACTTAGAATTGAAATTGGAATTAATATACCTAAAACGAATACTACAATTTGAAAGTTAAAATATAGTGCTTACAACTTGGTATTGGAGATTAAAATAGAGAAAATGCTTAGAGCTAAGTCTTAGGTTTTTTTACTAATACCTAGATTCACACTTGTTGATAGGATTGTAAGATAGGTCATTGACTTACAATCAATTATCAGTGTAATGTCAATAGAAGCATATGATATATAACAATTACTCAAGTAGAACATATGAAACAATTTAACATAATTGTATCAAAACTTTCATCGAACACTTTATACACATTATGAATTCATCCCAAACTAACTAAAAGAAATCATGTCTTTTCCCTTTCTTCACTAACATTAATACATTCAAAGTAAAATGCAACCATTGACAGTCCAAACAATCACAAACAACTCAAAAAAACATCGACGCTTAAAACACCAAAATTGCAAGCACAAAAATACCCAAGAACAAAGATTCAATGACTTGCCTCGACCAACGATTCACCGAAGACGATGGAAGCAGACAACAACATATGGTGGACTCACAAATGAAGAAGACAAAAGGATGGAGAATGGAGAGAAAATGAAGAACATACGCATAGGAGAGGAGAGGCCGAAAGAAAATCACACAATTCGTCGCTAAATGCTAATCAGCAGTTGAATATTTGGCTATTAATTTATAAAATCATCACCATTTGGATTTACATGCTGCAACAATCATCGCCAGATGTTAAACATTAGCCAAATATTTGGCTACCAATTTACAAAATCGTCGCCAATACTATATTTTTATTTTTTGCGAAATTATTTTAATATATAATAAAAATAAATTACTATCTAATTTATATATAATAAATATAGTTTTGTGAGAGCACATAAAATTCTTAAATCATATATATTAAAAGAGGTTAATAAAAAGTATAAATGATATTTTTTAACTATATTTATTTTTACACTTATACAATCATTATGATTAATATTAAATTTGAAATTTGAAATTTGTTGTTAACTAAATTTATTTTTAGGCTTACAATAGATTTTGAATAATATTAAATTTGATTTTTAAGAATATGATATTAATAAGTATATTAATATTTAATATTGACTTCCATTTTTTAACATATTGCAATGTATTTTTAATTAAATTGCTATTATTACTATCATATAAGGTAATTAATATAATGTTATATGAATGTATAGATAATAATTGTGACCAGTATTATGATTTATTAATTATTACATAATATCTAAATTTTCTCATATCATACTTATGTAATATATTACTCTATTTAATCATAATTTTCTATTTATTATATAAAAATTCCGTACTGTTTGATATAATTTATATATTATATATAATTATGATAGCTAAACGTGAAGTCAAATGGTAATGGGATACCATTTAGTGACGAGTTTCTGAATCCTCACCAAATGGTATATTTCTTCCGATTTTATCAAAAACGACATCGTTTAGCTTAATAAAAAAATGACATCGTTTTTTACTAGGTTGTTAACACAAAAATGAAATCATCTTTGTTTTCGTGTTAGCCATCATACTTCCTCTTGATAATCTGTCGAAGAAGTGTTGTCTCCTCTTTTGTGGTTGTCTCCTGTTTTCTGGTCGTCATTGTCGAAGAAGTGTTGTGTTTTATGTTGGTACATATTGTTCTTCTTTTCTATTACCAAGAACCCTCTTTAGTGTACTCTATTTTTCTGCTGCGTTTTGGAGTTTTATATGGGTTTTTTGTTTTACTAATGGTGTATATGTTTCCCTTTCTATTTGTTTTTTGGAAGATAGTGAATTGTGTTTTTGTGTTGGATGTGTATGAGCAGATTTTTTTTTCCATCTTCCATGCTTGTTTGAGGACACCTTGCTAACTGTTTGATGAAAGGTCTACTATAAAATCAAGGCTAAATCTACAACGGATGTTTATGTACATATTTACCATATGATTGCTTTTGTACCAAATCTATATCACTTATTCATCATAAGGACTTTATTTTAACATGTCACAAAGTTGTGATTAGACATAACAATTAAAAGTCAAATGGTCAAAACCAAAAATATTAGCAAGGCATCAAAATCTATATACGTAACAAACATATAAGTTTGAATATTTAATTCAACCCACTTAGAAATGGTTAATTACTTCATATGAAGAACAATTACCATCACATTGAGTTTTCTTCCTACTACCTTTCTTACTTTTTCTTTTTTTGGTACTTTTTTATGAATACATATATCAATAAACCAAAATTATTAATTTGAACTATAACACAACACGCAAGGATTGCAATATAGTTATAAAATAAAATAATAAGGTTATGGCTCAAAGGAGCTAACTAGGGATATAGAATTGGAGTGGGTTTTTAAGTCAACACTTATAAAACAATGAAAGCCTTTTTTTAATTCTTATAGCCTTTTTTATTCTTATACATGCACATTTTGATTAGGTCTTTAAATGTTCCCTACAGTTCTAGAGAAAAATCCGAATATAAGACAATACACTTCAAAGGAAATCAGTTAAACTTTGTATGATGCCTTATCATTTGATCATTTGATCATCAAACTTTTATGGCTCAAAATCTTAAAATTTATTTGAAATCAGTTAAACTTTGTATGATGCCTTATCATTTGATCATCAAAGTTTATAAAAGTGCATAATGCTAGCTAATTTAACCGTTTGACATATTTTACTCTTATTCTTAAAAGGCTAAATCTTTTAGCATACACACATTTCAAATAACTTTTCAGAGTAAAACTGTTAACATTAATTCATCGCTAAAAGTCAACATGGCGACTAGTTTGCGATAGTGGAAATGAGCTTCGCTTGGAGAAATATGGCAAAATTCTCCCTAATAAAGAACAAATTGATGCAGAACAAATCTCCTCTTCAAACGCTAATCATCCATTGCCTTCCATGGTTGATTTTCTTTTTCAAGGTTTTAAATATCATCCAAACTACCTCTGTTTCTTTATTATATGTATTTCATTTTCTGTTATGAAGCTATTAGATGAACATTTGATTATATATACTATATGTTGTGTTAAGCTTACTCGAATCTTTAAGAGAACATAAATGGAAATGAAGGTGGTGGCAATGGCGGTGTCCCGATAGTCCGCACAGGATTAGAAAAGGCAATTGTTTTAGAACAGTGGTTGATTGCATAAACTATGTTTATTCATTATGACGATGATAAAGTTTATCAATTAGTACGGAAGTGTTCGAATTTGGGTTCCTAATATTGTTTGATTTAACTTTTATTGTTCTATATTCTTTGCTCATTAGGTGAAATGTTTAGTACATGCGGTTCATCTAATACCATCATGCATAGTATATCTGGGTAATCGTTCACTATATCTTCTGTAAATTTGGTTAAAGCAAAGATGTTGGAAGAGGGTGTCAATTCATCAAACCCTGAGGGAAGATCTTTAATTGTTTCAATTGATGGCTTAGAACGTGCAAGGAGTTTTCTTGAGAATCTAGACAGTAGAAACCCCTTTACCTTTTCTACCGACTCTAATGTCACTTCGAATCCAGAAAAAAAAAATTCTTTTCCTTTTCAATGAAATATTAAGGGCAAAACTTTATTTATTATTTTATTTGTAATAATTTTTAAACTTCTTATTAACATCTTGTAGTACTTATATACCATATATCATTATATCATAGTGCTTAACATATTTCAATATTTATATATATTACTATTTTGTTGTCAATAAATATTAATGACTAAGAATAGTAGTAAACTTAAATTTATGATATTATGATCTTATTAACATTAAAATTTTAGATATGTTCACCTTTTTATTAGTGTTTTAAAAATTGAATCGAACTGACTTGTTCGACCGAAAACGATATGAACCGGTTGGTTGTTCGGTTTAGTTTCATTTAATAACCTTTAAGTAAAAAAAATTGGCCAATTTATGAGAGAACCGGTCGGTTTATCGGTGAACTAGTTGGAATCGTAAACATTTGAAATCAAAAAATTAAAACTTAAAAGCTCTCCTCCCTTTACTCTTTCCTCTTCACTGTCTTTGCTTCGCAAATCTCATCATCATTGCTTCCATTTCTGGGTAGATAAAGGGTAGCCACCGACCTAAAGTTATCCTTAAACATTCGTGCTTGGTGGAGAAGAAGCGAACAAAGGTACGCTCGCTTGCTATCTTGTTCTCTACCGTGAACTAGGATCGCTCGATAGCTAGGTCATATTGGAGCATCATTTTTTGAGAATAAAGGGACAAGGGGCATAACAACCTCTTGTGGTGAGTTGATCCTTGATGCTTTTAGCACATTATTATTCTCTGTTTCTGGAAATGGGTGTCGAAGCTAAGTTAGCATATTATTGTTCTCCGTTTCTAGAGATGGGTGGTGTCATTCTCCGTTTCTGGAGATGGGTGTTGAAGCTAAGGTAGTAGGTGAGAACAAGGATCATACTTGGTTTTTAGCAGATTATTGTTCTCTATTTTTGAAGATGGGTGTTGAACTCATATCTAAGGTGAGAACAAGTATCATCCTTGGTGTTTTTACCAAATTATTGTTCTTTGTTTCTGGATATGGGTGTGTAAGCTAAGGTGATAACAAAAATCATCTTTGGTTTTTAGCAGATTATCGTTCTTTGTTTCTAGAGTTGGATGTCGAAGTATTGTGAGAATAAGGATCAAGAAAGGCTTTTGTGGGTGTGAATTTGGGTTTAGCTTAGTTATGGAAGGTTGGTTGAGTTGTTGCTGTGACGATTCCGGCGAGTAGTTATTGATATTGTTATTTGTTGTTTTCCATGTAGTTTAATGTGGTTATATATTGTGTTTAGAAATGAGTTTCTTTGCCATTTCTATCATTGGGAATTGGTTTGTATGAGATATGAAATTGGATAGATGAAGGAGCAAAAAATTTGAGAATTAATGAATGGGTTTTGGAGTTAAATGTTGATTTTAGTTGTCAATCCATGTTCATATAGAATTTGAGTTTGTTCAGTGTTACTCATGGTTTCAATTTGTTCATAAATAACAGATAAGCATAATTTGATAGCTTTATAGGATGATTTGATTAATTAGTTTTCTGTGTGTTCGAACCCTATTTCATGTTAAGCTAATTTGGTATTTGTTTTATATATCCTTTGTTGATCAAAAACTCCAAAGCTAAAAACTATGGTAATTATTGTAGAAAGTTTAACAAGTGAGTTCACCATTCTGTTGTTGCTAAGTAATAACAAACAATCTATCTACTCGCCCGTTGTTTCTTTTTGCATAATTCATTCCCATATGCTTAAATGGCCCCTTTCTTGTTGGCATAATGAATCAATTTCACAAATAAGACTACTCAGTATCCCTCTTTAGTCAACAACTATTATTTTAATATAGCCTTTTAAAATTACTTGTTTATATGGTAACACTAAAGAACAGAAGATGTTGACATGCTTTTAATTTAACCAATAATTACTTTTCAAGTGTTTATGCCCATCTAGTTACTTCATTTTGTATTTTTTTTACTATGTACTTTTAACCTTGTTCAATTATTTGAACTATAACTTTTTATTTGTACCATAATTAACAATTGCAAGTTGGCACACGGTTGACCCACTAAAATTATGACTTGTTTGTTCTGAAATTGATAAGTAATGATGAGGGACTAAAATAAAAATTTTAGTACTTAGAAGATTAAAACAAGACAAGATGTAAAGGACTAAAATAAAATATATTATCTTTTTTATCATTTCATTTTTAAAAAGTTTTCATACATAAATACAAGGAATCTACATTGTGCTTTTGATTTGTTATCTGTTAAGCACGTAAGAGTCTTTTTTCTTGTGTTTTTATGTTTATGTTTCAAATTTTTATTGGATCGAGTTAATATTTATGTTTACCTTAATTGAAGGAGTTAACATGACCTATTGATTTGAAAAAAGGAATTCTACTATAATTATTCCTGTCTAAATTTGTAAAAAAAATCTCTGTTAACCTACAGAAGTTGCATTTTGCATATGGTTTTAAATATATACATCAGCTTTATTGAATTAGAAAGTAGTACCTAAACTGTAATTAATTATAATTTATAGCTAGTTGAACTCAGACTCAAGTAATTATTGACACTTAGTCTATTATATTTTTGTCGGTTTACAAGGCTAAAGATCTGTTTCTACTATTATGTCAAGTACCCATGGTTTAAGTGCTCATCTGATAATTGTCCCAAGCGCTTGACGAGTGTACGACACAGGAGGAAGCGGATCACCGGTCCGCTAAAAACTTTACTTAACATCACTTCAAATTCCGATTCGGTACATCAGAATATCACTATTTCTGCTTGATCGATAGCAACTTTAGGCTTTTCATATGGAAAGCTGTACACGTAAAGGCAGATGGTAGGGTAAACTTCTCTTCTAGTGGTGATCGTACATTGATGATATTGTATCATATCTGGAGATGGATCTAATATATATACGTGATTCTTTATCTGTGATTCTGTGATATCTTTGTTTCTTCTACTTTTCACAACCCTTTTAACTTTACTCTGTCATGGACCCGAAACTAAAATCCTTAGGCAGCCAGCTAAGAGAGCACAATTATAGGCCTGAATGATTTTGAGGAACTTTTGCAGCATACGCACCGCTAACTGCTCTGGTCCCCTAGCTCTTCTTCGGCCTTTTCTTGCTTGGTTTCTGCTGTCTCCCTCTTTTATGTTTTATCATGCGCACAATCCACCTCTATCTATACAAAACTCTTTTCTCGTGTTTGCGATGAAGGATAAACATAACCAGACAGAATCTAACAACCATGGAATCAGCGTCCATGCTTAATAAAAGATTTCTGCTATCCATATTTTTGTCTCTCCAAATTTAGAGCTTAATGTAGAAAAACTGTACAGCACATATATCAAAAGAGATCAATCCTAATAAAAATACCAGCACTTGCGTAATTACATGAACACACCACATATTATTTAACCAAAAATCGACCAAGATTCGGAAAGTTAAAAGTTAAGACGCAGCAAAGACTGCATTTGTAAAGTCATACATGCATCTTTAATAAAATGGAATGCATGGATGTTGTCACATTGCCATCACTCATCAGTATACACATACGTCAATGTGTGTGATTGTGCTTGTGGGTATGTTTTTGCTGAGTGCGAAAGAGGAAGAAAGGCGGAGACAGGATGAGAAAGAGAGACAAAAGGGGGGGGCCATTGTGTGTGGGCTTTGAAGATTAGTCGCGATCAGTGCATGAGGGTAAGATTTGTAAGTGTCACCCAAAAATCAGTAATCAGTGCCCTTTGTCTTTTGTTATTTTTCTCTTATCCTTGTCTGCATGGAACTCTGCCCCTTTTCCTCAACTTTTGCTTAAACAGTCGCTGTTACTTCAGTGACAATTCTCAAACGACACTGGAAATGACAAGCTCATCTTGCATATGTATACAGGACAGTGGGGCTTTTGTGCTAGCTACAATCCTGATAGAGTACTACGCAGATTTAGTAATAATTAATTAGGATGAAGTTTAGAAATACATTGGGCTTTGATATTCGTGACCAGCTATGCTGTCAGCTTCCAACCACTTGCTGATGGAGAACAGTAGCATCTTATCCTTACTAAAGCCGCTTAGAATTTTTGCATAATTAAAAATAGAAGCAACATATTAAGCTATTAGTCCTTCCATAAATCACATTAGCTACTGTAACAAGTATTGACTCATAAGCATATATATATAGGTGCAGCTATTGCTTGATGTAAAATGGACTAGGATTAGTTTCCTTTGATATGGGGTGGAAAAGTCTCTCATTCCCGTCAATTTTCCTGTAACAAATCATTACAATCCTGTTTTGAAGTTAAATAAATTTCTCTAAAAAATTATATGAACTATAACATGAAAAACATTATAGTATGCCTAGAACAATAAGAAGACAAAATTTTAAGTGTTTTATGTTTATTGCATCTATTGATTTTATAATCTTTTTACCAGGTGATTTATTCAAATATATCACTAATTACCAGAATTGTACATAACTTGTGTCAAAGTGATTTTTCCAAGGCATTGTGAAATTGAACCTTGAAGGAAGACTCGTAAAGTTTTTGGATGCCAGCTAAGCTTTCGTTGACTAATTCAACTTTTTTCATGAAAAACCTTTCCATAAATCTCATATTTAAGGGTTTTTTTATCACACCTCACACATAACTTTTGCATATTCTAATTTAAATGTACAAGAAAGAAGCATATTTAAAATACCAATCTTTACTGAATTTTCACAGCACAAATAAATTGAGATGCTTCAAATTTGAAATTTTCTCTTGAAATACTTTTTCATTCAACAATTTCTTATTAGATGATTGAATGTAAAAATATTACAAAAAAAGTGAAGTGATCACTCATTTATGCATGATACGGAAACTCCAACAAAACAAGGTTTTTGAAACCCCCTAATCTTATTGAATCAAAACCCTAATCTTTCTATTCTAAGAACATGCTAGATCAAACCCCAAATCATAAGTTTGAGACCCAAT
>JANZXV010365928.1:0-10378 GCA_027576455.1 Erythroxylum roigii
ATGTATGCGTGATGAGAATACATTCAGCTTATTAGCCTAAATATAAACATGTTACCTACGAGCATTAGCTCACCCCCTCCCATCTCCAGGTGAAGAGCCGAATATCGAAGGATGAGCGAAAAAGGGCATACTCCAAGATTTAGCTTTTTAAATTTCAAGTTGATTTTGTAAATCAATGCTTTAGGTTGCATTTTAAGAAAATCAGTTGTTTAGCAAATTGTATTTTGAGTCATGATGTAATGGGCTTGAAATGCCCACTAAAGCATTGTAAAACAGTTGTTTTGATGAAATTGGAAAGCACATGATTTATGATTTAGCATGGTATTCCAAAATCCTCATTGTCATGTTTAAGTACAGTTTTCACAGTGTTAAGAAATGGATTTTAACTCATGTAGGTTGGATGATATATATAGAATATCAGATGTAGAAAAACAGACGATATAATAGTAGACGCAGAAAGACAGACGATAGAATACCAGATGTAGAAAAACAGACGATATAAGAGTAGACGCAGAAAAACAGACGATAGAATACCAAATGTAGAAAAACAGACGATATAAGAGTAGACGCAGAAAAACAGACAATAGAATACCAGATGTAGAAAAACAGACGATATAATAGTAGACGCAGAAAGACAGACGATAGAATAGAAGATGTAGAAAAACAGATGATATAAGAGTAGACGTAGAAAAACAGACGATAGAAAAAACAGACGATAGAAAACCAGACGATAGAAACCAGATGATAGAAAATCAGACGATAGAAAAACAGACGATAGAAAACCAGACGATAGAAACCAGATGATAGAAAATCAGACGATAGAAAAACAGACAATAGAAACAGACGATAGAAGATCAGACGATAGAAACCAGACGATAGAAGATCAGACGATAGAAAACCAGACGATAGAAAAGTAAATGCTACAGAATGTAGGTGATAGAATCAGCCTTTGAGGTCTTCATGAAAGTTGTAGATCTTGAAGTTTTCTTTTAAATAGCATAAAGAAGAACCCAATCCGACATCTAAGTTAAAAAGTTATGGCTTTCGCGCTAAGAGAGGTCAAGATGGATGTTGGTTATGAACATAGTTCTTTGTTTAGGGCATAACTCTCTCATCCGACCTTCAATTCAGGTGATTTTTGGACCAATAGTTTCTTAAGTCATATATCTTGAGTTGTGGAACTCCAAATGAGGTGTTTATTGTGCCAAAGTAAGTTAGTAGCAAGTGTCAAGTTTAGTATTAGTATTTCAGCCAGCAACCAGCGTCTCGGGAATGGGCCATCAGTCAGGGCTCACCACCCGGGACCGCCGGGCTCCAAGAGCGGGGTCCGACATTGTAGCTACACAAGCTAGTAAAGAAGCAGTGTGGTTGAAGTTAATGTTGGAAGAACTTGAATGCAAACAAGAGAATATTACTTTATTTTGTGATAACCAAAGTGCTTTCATCTTGTAAGAAATCTATCATTTCATTCAAAGACAAAATACATTCGAGTTCAGTATCACTTCGTTTGTGAGATAGTGGAAGAAGAAATGGTGGACATACAGAAAATTCATACAATGGACAACTTGGCAGATTTTATGAAAAAAGCAATCAGTGTTGACAAGTTTATGTAGTGTCGATTTTCATGTGACTTGACAGAAACGTACGCAACATCAAACAGCAAGGTAAAATAGAATGGTATGAAGATATGATTAATTACCAATCAAATCTTCAAGTAAGAGAATTGTCAACAATTGTGGCTAGTAGGCACCTACCATGCTTAGTAAGGACAAAATGGCTAGCTATTTTGTCAGTCATTCATATAAGACACTCCTGCCTATAAAGTTTACTATTAAAATTAAGTTATAATGATAAACATACTTTATTATATTAATAGTCAATTAATATTAAAATAATTTGACATAAATTCAATATATTTTAATATTTTTAATACAATAAAGTATTTTTAAATAATTTAAAACAATAAATAAAACTAGAAAAGAGATTGATGTCTTCTACTCTGAAAATGAATAATGAATTAAACTCATAGCAATTTGGCAATAAATAAAAATCCACAAGAAAACACATCGCTTAGTATAATTCAACTGCTTTAATAGTAATTATTAGTGTTTGTTTTAGTTTTTCCGAGTAATGTTTATGCCATAGAATCTTGTTTTATTCATGAAGAATGCAAATGTTATTGAGTCGTTGTATGCACAAATAATCATTAATTTAAAAATCCAAATGCAAACTTATGACATAATATATTTTTAAAAATTTTATATTATACAAATTTTACACCCCACCTATTCTTTTTAAATTAATTTCCTTTAACTTAAGAAAACTCCATGTCTACGGATATATTGAATATAAAAGAATGAATCAACGTGAAGCATGCACTCATTGTTCGAAGCAAGAACATAGTCAACCGTCAGAATCAATGTGTATCTGCATTTATTTGGTTAAACAAGCAACATTTAAATTGTAATATATTGGAAATGTACAATGTTACTCTTTGAAAAATGAAATGGGAATGTCAAAATCATTCAAAAATCGCATGAAATTGACAACACATACCTTTTAATAATCAATTATTTACGTTGTTAGAAAACAAAAGATGTTATATACCATTCTTTTATTCTGTTTTATGTGAATCTAATGGCACGACATAAGCAACTGTCACCCAAATGTATTAACTAGCTACAGCAACAACTACTGCTGTTGCCAACAAGTGCTGGTAGAAAAATCGTACGTTGAATTTAATGTCTGAAACATACGGCAGACTACTCTTGTCGTTTATCACTCACTGCCCACCTTACGAATGGAAAGTTACTGGTCACATGTTTCTTCTTTGTCCTGTGACTTGATGTTAGTTGCACCTGTTCCCTCAACTTTTGGAGTCCTTTTCACATGGATCTACATCTTTGAGAATGGTGTTAGGTTGGACTGAGCGAAGTGGTGAGAGATTACTCCTACTAATACTAGTCAGTTAAAAGACAAACACGCGCATTAACAAGCTAGCTAAAGAAAGCTTAAAGATTCTTACCCAAAAGAAAATACACTCTGCCGATCATTATGCAAGCTCCACCTGCTTCCAACTTCCACACTGCTAAAAAAGTTCGCACAAGGGAGCGGGAGGAAGGGCCTCCTCCTATCACACCACCAGTGCAGTAACTTTCATTGAGCTTTAGCGCGGTGGTCACCGGCCCCTCTCGACCTGACACCACACGCATTGAGTTAGCTTGGCCCGAGGACGACCCCATTGAACTGAATGAAGGCGACATTACTGTTGTTCAAGGTGGTCATGGATTAGGCCTCGAATTCAAAGGCCAATTAAACAAGGTCTGGGCACAAGTCGTGGTGATTAAGCTCCTGGGCAGGAAGCTAGGTTTCAATATGCTTCGTGATCGGTTGCACTCTATGTGGCATCCTAAAGGCCCAATGAAAATTGTTGATTTAGAAAATGATTTTTACCTAATCAATTTCAGGGAAGAGGTGGAGTACCTTCATATCTTAACCCAGGGGCCATAGCTCATGGCAGGGCACATCCTCTCTGTTCAACCATGGACTCCTGACTTCCGGCCATCGTTAGGTAAGATCACCCACATCGTTGCGTGGGTGAAATTTCTGGACCTCCCAATCTCGCGTTACCATCACTCCATCCTTGCGGCTCTCGGTAATCTCGTGGGCAAAACTGTGAAGATCGATACTACCACCCAGCTTGCTTCCAAAGGGTGTGTTGCTCGCGTCGCCGTCAACGTTGATATCAGCTCCCCTCTCCGTTCGGTTGTGGAACTTGATGGCGAGCTTATCCACGTTGCCTATGAAGGCCTGCCACAAATCTGCTTCAACTGTGGGCGCGTCGAACACGGGTCTTCGTATTGTCCTTCCCGTCTGTTGGCAGCACCTGAATTGGAGGGCACCGACGTTCCTCCGCCATCAGCGTCATCCGACACCCCCCGTTCTGACTCCACCTCTGACGCGACTCTGTAGGCCCCTTTCGGCCCTTGGATGCAAGTGGCCCGCTGAGCTCGCCGGAACCCCCCTTCTTCCTCGCAACCGAGAATCGCCGTCTTGGCCCAAGATCCCCCGATTGGCTCACGTGGCTCATGCTTCTCTGCTCTCTCTGCCTCCGAACCGTTCGGCCCTCCATCGGCTATATCTCCAGCGGTTGAAGAGCCTCCTCGCCGCTTCTCTCAAGGCCAGTCAAGTCCGAACTAACGCAAGGGTAAAGCCCCATCAGCCTCGTCCACTCGTCACGCCCGATCCCAAAGCATGACGCGCCATCAAATGCCGGGGAGTAGCGCTGCCCACCTGTCCACGGCGTCGATTCCTCAGTACCAGGCCCAGGTCGTAGGCCAAGCTCATCCCTTTGAGACCGCTACTCCCCCACGCCCCAGCCCAGTTACACCACAGGCCCCTACCCTAGCCCAGGACTGCCCCGCTCTCAGCCCAGGCCATGTTGCCCTACACATCCCCTCCCATGCGGACATTGTCATCCCAGATCCCTCTTTCTCCCTGGCCATCCCCTCGATCTTGGGTTGCGGCGATATGGACGAGAACCCCCACGAGGCCAATGACCCTTCAGTCCAGGGCTCACCCGTCCCCCTGCTCCTGACATAGTTCCCAGTGGACCCACCGATCGAACTTGACATACCGATGGCAGATTCAGGTGCTATTCAAGCACCGATGCCCTGTTCGGAGTTGACTAAGACAATAGTCAACTCAGATGTTCGTCCACTTTAGGGCCCTTTTCCTCTCTTTTTTATGTCGATTTTTATCTAGAATTGTCAAAGAGCCGGATAACGGACCTTCAAGCCCATCATGAAAAACTATATCCGTATTCATATACCCCGTCTAGTGGTGTTGGTCGAACCCTGCATTAGCGGAGAACGTGCGTTGCGAATTATTCGGAATCTAGGATTTAGAAATTCTTTTCGAGTCGAAGCCATAGGTTATTCAGGCGGTATCTGGCTTCTCTGGCGACCCGATGTCAGCGTCCATATTCGGGTTGCTCATCGCCAATTCGTCCATGCCAGTGTTAAGTAGGATCACCTGGAGTTTGACTTTACTGCCATTTATGCCAGCCCTACCTATGCCTTACAACAATTCCTTTGGCATTATCTCCCTGGTCTGGCCAGGCTCACCACTAGACCCTAGCTGCTGAGGGCTGATTTTAATGCAAAACTGGAAGGTACCGATAGACGAGGTGGTTCTCGTCTTTTACCGGTTGTCAATCCTCAGTTTCGTGACTGCATCCACAATAGCCGCCTTCAGGATCTTGGATTTTTCGGGGCCCGCTTTACATGGCGGCACGGGCAAATCCAAGTAAGGTTGGATCGAGCCTTTGGTTCCCACTCTTGGCTCTCGACTTTTCCCTACACCACAATTACTAATCTTCCTTTCCTGAAATCGGACCATCGGCCGCTTCTCATCACTTTTTCCCCCCTAACCCCCCTCTCAGCTGGGTAGGCCGTTCCGCTTCCAGTCCGCGTGGCTGACGCACGAGGGTTTTAACCAAGCGGTCGTTGAACATTGGACACCCAACACCTTTGACCTTAGCGGCGCAATTCACAATCTGTTAGAAAAACTCCAACGGTGGAAAGATACTGTTTTCGGCAACATTTTCCATCGTAAAAAGCGCCTCATGGCTTTGATCGAAGGTCTTCAAAAACCTCTGGAAGACACTGAGTCTCTTGCTCCCCGGGGGCTCGAGACTTCTCTACGGGCAGATCTAGAGCAGGTCCTCTACCAAGAAGAGTTACTCTGGCACCAGCGTTCCAGAAGCCAGTGGTTAGGCCAAGGCGATCGGAACACTACTTATTACCACTCTTTAACCTGCTCGCGACGTCATCAAACGAGAATTGTTTCCTTAACGGATGGCAATGGCAATGTCATCTCTGACGGCTCTTCTATACGGAATCTAGCGCACACCTACCTCGAAGCTCTTTACCTTTCTGACGATCATATCCCTACCGCCTGGCCCCTACGCGGTCTCTTCCCTAGTCTCCCATTGGCCGCTCAAACAGATCTCACCTGTCCGTTAAGCTCCGACGAGGTCCAGTCAGTTTTTTTTCCATGGCCCCTAATAAAGCACCTGGTTTTGATGGGTTCACCGCTTTATTCTTCCAATCACAGTGGGACACTCTTGCACCTTCTCTGACCAGGTTCTTCCAAAGCGTATTTCGGCACGAAGTTTGGGAGTCCGCCCTAAACTGTACCATTATGGTCCTTCTCCCTAAAACCGCGAACCCTACTTCTATATCTCAATTTTGGCCGATCGCCCTCTGCTCTGTTCTGTACAAAGCTCTCTCCAAGATCCTTGTGCATAGGATTAAACTGCACCTCGATGGGCTCGTCACTCCGACCCAGTGTAGTTTTGTTTCAAGCTACCTTATCACCGACAACATCGTCATCACTGAGGAGGTAATCCATTCTATGAGAAGAAAAACAGGGTGTATGGGGCTCATGGCCATCAAAGTGGACCTGGAGAAAGCCTATGATCATTTGTCGTGGGCCTTTATTCAGGATACCCTCATCGATCTTGGCCTTCCCGATTCGTTCACCACCCTCATTATGAAGTGCATATCTACTGTCTCCATCCAAGTTAACTGGAATGGGGAACTCAGCAATGCTTTTACTCCTACCCGAGGCATTCGACAGGGGGACCCTCTATCTCCTTACCTATTTGTCCTATGTCTAAAGCGCCTTGGCCATGCGATTGTCCAAGCGGTGACTCGAGGCCACTGGAAACCGATCACGTTGAGTAAGCATGGGGCCCCCTCTCACATTTATTCTTTGCGGAAGACCTCATCCTTTTTGCCGAAGCTTCCAGGGATCAAGTGCTCATCATTCGCAACGTGTTGAACTCCTTTTGCACGGCCTCGGGACAACGTATCAGTCCCGCTAAATCGCGTTGTTATTTATCAGTACATCCTTGATAAGGTCCAGCAGCGATTATTCGGCTGGTCTGCTCACCTACTTTCTTTCTCCGGCCGACTTACTTTGACTCAATCGATGATAGCTGCCATCCCGAGCTACACCATGCAGATTGTTTAGTTGCCCCGCAGCCTCTGTGATGAGCTGGAAACAATCATGAGAAATTTTCTGTGGGGGTCGTCTCGCGATAAGCCAAAATCCACTTGGTCCCCTGGGATGACGTGTGCCTACCTAAAGCACTGGGAGGTTTGGGTCTTCGAAAAATTCGAGAGACGAATGACGCCTACCTAACCAAACTCGGCTAGTCGTTGATCGCTAAACCTACCGCCCTTTGGGTCAAAGTCCTATCTGCTAAATATCATTTTGATGCCCACAATATCCCCACCTCTCTCGAGACTAAGGGCGGTTCACTGGTCTGGTGAAGCATCAAGGCTACTTGGCCTATAGTGACATAAGGTTTACATTAGCGGCTCAGTGATGGCACTCGGATGCGTTTCTGGCTCGACCCCTAGTTAGTCGGCATTGGGCCGCTGCTCTCCCAGACCACACAACCAATTCCCGAGAGCTCTCTTCACCTCAGCACTCACAGTTTTGTGGAAGCCACAGGCGATTGGAATTGGGTCACTTTCCAATCTTACCTCCCCACGCCGATCTGTCATCTTATCGCGAGCACCTTCCCTCCTAAACCGTTTCTTGGCCCAAATACGGTGATTTGGGAGGTTCCGATAATGGTATATTTTCCATCGCCTTGGCCTACTCCATGCTCATGGGCCATGATGAGCTCTCGGTACATGCAATTTAGAAGGTTATCTGGCACTGGCCCAGTCCTCAACAAATTCGAGCGTTTTTATGGTTACTAGCTCAGGAGCGTCTTCTCACAAACCAACAATGGGCTCGTAGACATCTGATGACTAATAGCTCCTGCCCTCACTGCCATTATGAAGAATCTCCTCTCCATGTTGTTCGTGATTGCCCTCGTGCTCGACAAGTGTGGGCCACCTTGCCAGTGGCGCTCGCTACTCCTGACTTCTTCACTATGCCACTTTGGCAATGGCTTCTGGCTAACCTCCAGTCTCATCGGCGCCTTTCGGGTAATGATTGGGCAGTCATCTTTGGCACCACGTGCTGGTTCCTTTGGAAATGGAGGAATAGTTCTGTTGGATCCTATTGTCGTAGCCCAACCTCTTAACAAAATACCATCATACTTGAGCGTGGTTCCTTGTAATCTCTTCTTGCCCTGATACCACCTATGTTGGATCCTGTTTTCGAAATCCAACTCTTAACAAAATCATCCTACTTAACTTGAGTATCATAAATAATACTCGAGCCTATTTCCATATAGGGTTCTTTCCATGAACCCTTATTAAGCATCATTCCACAATGGTGGCGTGCCCATGAAAATCAAACATCAACAACCAACTTGCTCTAAATCAATGTAAACATATAACTTATAACTGAACTACTTAAATCTATCATTTCATTACTCAAGTAATCGAGTTCGAAAATACTTTGTTTACAAATCAAAAGCCACACCATTGGCTTAATTACAAAAATACAAAGTAGCAAAAATATAGGAATTCCTTTAGGCTCTCGAACACTTGATCTTCTAGCTATAACTTGAGGATGGGACAGAGAGGGGGTGAGCTTAATAGCTTGTGGGTAACAGTTTATAATAAAAAGATAAGTGGAAACCTTGAAAACGGTTTTCTTGTCATAGAAAAATATCTTATTGTATCGTAAATTACTTCCTTTTCAAAATTCTTGTCATGCAGTCAAAATTCACAACTTACAAAACATGCATGCATCAACTTGACAATTCACAGATGCAAAGCACAACAAATGGCTCGAGGGTTCCATGAAACAGAATGAGAAAACCGAAGTTTACCCAATGAACATAATGAGTCCATTTCGGAGCTCATATGCCACAAATGGGCAGCCGGGAGAAGGCTCTTGTCAACGTGCATGTGACGAACAGAATGGTTCCACTCTCACCCAAACAGAAGCACATAATCATGCTCAAAATTATTTTATCAAATGCTACTGTTGTTGGATGCATTTTTATCATTAAAATTAATTGAATTTTTTCTTAATTTCTGAATTAATTATTGGGTCTTATACATATTTTCCTACTAAATTGTTTAGTTTATTTAATCTGCATTTTTAATGGGTTTTGTTTCACTTGTAAGAAATGCACTTGTTTTTAATTGAAAAAGACCATAACAATAATTAATTTGAAGGAACGCAAATCAATCATGGATTTAATTAAATGAAGAAGGCAGTGTCTCACAGCAATTGGCAAGTGGAGAGCAAAGTTATATGGACAGGAAAAAAATCAAGGATTATCGCATAGGACAAGAAGGCAGCGTTGGGTACAAAATCAAGGTGGGAACCACCAAGAGAAAGGACACTAACGTGGTTCATTCCACTTATTAGAATATTGATGTGGACAGTTAAAAGAAGGCTAGCAATGTTACAAAAATCACAAGGGAGGTTCCAGCGTGACTTGGCTAGCAACGTTACAAAAGTAAAAAGGAGAAGTAGGTAACGCATACAGAGGAAGGAGTGAGCTGATGGTAATTAAAAGAGGAACACGTGAAAGAAACAGCTAACGCAAAGGAGAGGAATCAACGCACAAGCAGACAACAGCGAGTAAGCAAGAGACAATTAAATGAAATCAAAATAGATCACGAAAATCAGAGAGGAGTTGCGCTGGTTGGAGATAAGCGGCGCTGGAGGCTTTTAATTGGAAAACAATGCATAAGGACAGTGTGAATGGGCGGCTAATAGGCAATAAATTAGCAACAAGTACAAGGAATAAAATGGGCAATACATAAACAGACAGCTGGAGGCGTGCATGAGTGGGGCGTGAAAACTGAACAGGAAGCTGGGTTGCGTGATTTCAGAGAGGTTACAAAGGCTGGATTACGAGAGGGCGGCGGCTGCATGAGAAGAGCAGGCAGACGTGACAAATTAACATCACGAGTGATGTCAATGCAACAAAATGGGCTGTTGTGTGTCAACGGAGAAAGAACAAATGAGGACAACAAATTAAAATCACATGAGCAATAAAATACAAGCAGCAGCGTGTTTTGGAGGCGTGACCCAAGGCAGTACACTGGAGAAAGCAGCTGAGGTTTTAAAGGGACCTAGGCGTGACAGTAGGCAACTAGAGGCTGGCGTTAGAGTCCACATATAGAGGCTTCAGATGTAGACAACAAGAGTGGCAGTAGCTACGTTGAAGCTTGAGCTAGATAAAAACGTTGAGGCTGGTTGATTGAAGGGGAGACAACGTTACACATCATCAAGGAGACTCTTCATTGACGTAAACTTTGAAGCTGTATGAAAACGTGAATTGCTGGTGAGACCACCCATAGGAGACTCCGCTTGTCGGTGATAAACGCAAGTGCACGTTTCTATCGTCAAGTAGTAAAAATATCGATCCCACGGAGACCAAATTAGT
>JANZXV010365970.1:0-10376 GCA_027576455.1 Erythroxylum roigii
ATAAACATATTACATAAATGTTTATGTGATATGTGCTTCAGCCACTTTTGCAGTACAGGAACATGTTAAATATAATATGCTGAAATAAAAGTGGTTGAAGCTTTCAGCCGCAAGCCATGCAACGGCGTCTGTGGTGGGTCCCATAGGCTGCCTGTCCACCCCTCCTACAAATTTCATGCCCACACGACGTCGTTTATATATTAGACACCATAATTCACAGTTAAATCCGACGGAGGATTTGAACTCACATAACAATGGGTCCATTATGCTTTCTCTTTGTCTGGCACAATTTTCTTATTAAAGATACGTAGAATTGATCTCTTGCTGATGAAGTAGCAGAGACTCAAATGGGTATCCTTTTTGTTGACTTGTGACATCCCACAACTTGAACAGGTCAGACCGATTTGTTGTGATCCGATAAATGAGAATGACCGATTTTGAAAATATTACTAAATCAGAATATGAAGAGAAATCTTATAGAATCCATTGATTTCAGAAAGTTTAAGAAGAACTAATATCTACTCTCTTTGCCGACAAGAGTGCTTGTATGAGTTATATTATACAGACGGCTACGACCTCCGTCGGCAGAGGCGGTATGAATATGATTCAATTCCATATGTTTAAATAATTTGATAAAGCAACGAAATCAAGTAGCTTCGCCTTTGAACAGGTCCCCACCAGGCAGTGGCGGTGGCGGTGGCGGTGGCTGGCTGTGACACCAGTCAATGAACCACATGATGATGCTACGGCGCACCTAACCTCACCGATAGCATTAACAGGCAGGCAGGCGCTTGTTATTGTCAATATATTGTTTCTGGGTAACAACTGACAACAAAGATCTCTTATCTTTCTCCCTCATTCCAATCTGATTGGAACAGAAACCTGAAAATTATTCATTTTCCCGTCGAGGGGCATGAAGGACATTGGCCGACATTCAGAGGATATATGGGGTGTCATGCAGATGCAGCGAAGGAAAAGCTAAGAAAAAGAAAAAGAAAGAACAGAAAGGACAAAATTAAAGCACCTGACCTGCCTACTCCACTGTAGTGAATATGTATTTAGTCCAAAAAGGTCATCAGAAAACTGCAAACGAGTGATGTGACTTAATTAACTACTAAACAAATGACAAATGGGTGAGTCTAAGAAAGTGGAAAGTTTGCATAAACGCAGGAATAATATATGGTTTATTTAATAGTAGCTTTCACACTTCAGTTAGATATTACTAACTTTCCCACTATATCAATCAACCACACCCGCCTTTTCACTTCCTCCTCAGTCCTCCCCATGTGAGACTGAACCAACTTTTCTTTCACGCCAAATCCGGACACCCTCCACCCTCTCTCTCTCTCCGTTTCAGTTACTCAATGATCTTCGTTGCCGATACTTCTTAGTTCTTGTTATTTATAAGAGACCACGGAAGAATACGGTGCGGTGATCACACACTGGAGTGCTCATCCTCCTTCTTTATCTTGAGGATAGGGCAAAGAGGAATGATGCCCTTTGTGCTGGAGGAGGATTTGGTTGATTTGTGGTGTTGAAAGTGGAAACATTTTCCTTTGCTTTTCCTGAGAAACTGCAAGGAGTAAAGATGATATTTTTGGTTCCAAGATGGGGTTTTGTACTTCTTGTTTGCATTTTTGTTTCTTTGAGCGGCTTCGTTTGTGCTCTGTCTTCAATGAGTCGCCAAGAGATCCTCTCAAGCTTATCTTAGGTTCGTTACTGTGACGGATGCAATTTGTTTCCTTGATTCTATGTTTTACGTGTTTTCCTACATCTGGCATGGAGGATTTTCTTCCCTTACACGGGAGTTTCCTTTTCTGTTGGTTGCTACCTGAGTTTCGTTGATCTTACTAATAAAGAATTGGACTTTATACAAAAATGAAAGATGTCAATTTTGCATTTCAGCCAATTATCATTTGGCTAAGCAGAGCTACATATTAGTACTGAGCTTTTAGTGACTCTTGTTTTCTTAAACATGCTAGTTGGTTTCTACACTCTGTAAATGGATTAAACCTCAGGCAGTGGCTTCATGTGTTAACTTGCTAGGAAAAACTTTGCAAGAGTTGGGAATCCGGACATAAACTTATCTCTCTGTGTATTTGCAGGGGAGGGTGATTTGGGGCCATTGAGAGATGGTATATCTAATGATGGGACAGATACTACACTTGTATTGGCCAAAACGAGGACAAATCGGCCAGACGTTCTTAATGGGTTCAAGCTTTATCGAGGTGGCTGGAATATAACCAATCCCCATTACTGGGCTGTAAGTATCGCCTTTTCTTTATTTTATTTATCTTCTGGTTCTAGAGGTGCTGAAATCTTAGCCTATCTTATATTGGGAGAGAGGAATCATACCGATTAAGCTAAAGTTTCATGATTATTTCTTTTTTATGTTCAACAAACAGCAAATTTGATATTTGGTATTTAGTCCTTTTTTACAATGAGTCCAAGTAATCACTTCACTTGCCGGGATTTGTGGTCAAAACAATAAAAGTCCAAAGAAACTTGACGAATGAGGTTACCTGGATCTGCTGGTTGGCGTATCAAAATAGTGTCAAGCACAAGGTTTTCATATTCCAACTGGGATATTTATTTAAACCACAGGAGATGCTGTTGAGTTGTTTCATATGCTGACTCGTAAATGATTGCAATCAATATTGAAGAACACTACTTAAACATTGTTGACAAATCTTGTAAAGTTTGTAGGGAATCTTGGTGGGAGAGAATAGGGAAGATCTTAGGAAGAAAAAATTAGTCTGCTGGAAAGTCAGTCTGTTGAAACCATCTAAAATTAAACATGCAAAATTAGCTGCTGGAAAAAGTAATGGTCTTTATATTATGAACTCCTTGTCTGGTCAGATTTTGCATTGGTACTTGTTATTTGCTTGTCCTCTGCATCTCAAGTGGCTGATACCCGGTGATAATCCTTAATAAGAAATGAATAGTCTTATGGTTCAGTGTTCTGATTCTTGTGTCTTTAGTCTGTTGGTTTCACAGGTGCTGCTGGTTTCGTTCTGGCTGTTGTTTGGTTTTTCTCATTTGGCTTGGCCCTTGTAGTTCATTACTGCTGCAGATGCAGAATAAACATTAACGGCAAAGGATCAAACCGTTGCCAAAGGATTTGCCTTATAATGCTCATGGTGTTCACATGTTCTGCAGCGTAATGATCTCTTTTTCTATTAGGCTCTTTCTTTTTTCTTACTAGTGTTGTAGTTTCCGAGATTAGGTTTAACTCTTTAATATTCTTCCATATTGTTTATTTTCCTTGCGAACATCAAGTTACAGAGAGCTATTGCATGTTGTTTTCCGTTTGATTGTATACTTTATATTAAACTCAACTGATGCTGTGTTGACCTCGAAGTGCTTTTCATCTGTATTTTCTTGTCCAGTTGCTTTAACGATGAATGTTGATGTTAATAGTTGGGCATTTCTTGGCATTGTTTCTTCTTATTTCCTGGCTTATTCAGATATTTATTTATTATTTTCTTTCTTTTATTGGTTGAAAAAGAGTTGAAAGGGAAATCATCTTTCCTTGCTGGTGAAATGCATGTGATGTTTTGTGAAAACTTAATTGATATGTGAAGATTCTAATAAAATGTTCCCAAATTATTGCAGCTGTGGACATTTCTAGAGATGTTTAGGTTCTGATGACTTATGAAGTTTTTATTATATTCTAGTGAGAGATAAAAGTCACATTTTCTAATTACAAAGTGATTTCATCCTTGTGACCCAGTTAGTGAACTTATTTGGGATGATTTAAGTATGTTGTATAACTTTGATCTTGAGTTGAATTGTGGTTTATTTTAATGTGTCACTCTTTTCCTTACAGGATTGGCTGTATTCTTCTTTCTGTTGGTCAAGATGAATTTCATAATGAATCTTTGCATACTCTAGAGTATGTTGTGCACCAATCGGATTACACTGTGCAAACACTTAAAAATGTTACACAGTATCTAGCCCTTGCAAAGACAATCAATGTGGCCCAGGTTTTCCTTCCTTCTGATGTCATGGATCATATTGATAAATTGAACAGTGACCTCAATGATGCAGCTGATGTGTTGATGGAGAAAACAAATGAAAATGCTGGGAAGATTGTAAAAGTTTTCAATGCTGTGTATGTATATAACACTGTCTTAACATTGGTGTTGCAAGAATTATAATATGATCTTCACCATCTAAATTAAAATGGATTGTTGCAGGCGATCAGCACTGATCACTGTGGCAGCGGTGATGCTTGTCCTGGCTCTTGTTGGATTTTGTATGTATCGTAGAATATGCTGCTAATAGCTCATAATTTATCTAGTTACTGAATTGCTGCTTGTTCCTAATTTGTAGACTTTCTTTTCTTTCAGTCCTGTCTATCCTTCGCCACCGACATGCAATTCATATGTAAGTTCTATCTCTATTTGGTTCTTGTTTCTGAAACCGGTTTTCAAATTCAGTTGACTGATATTTTAATTTTTCTTTGAATTGCTCCGAAATACGTTCAGATTTGTGGCAAGTGGGTGGATATTAGTGGCAGTTACATTCATTCTTTGTGGAGTTTTCTTAGTTCTCAACAAGTAAGAAAGAAAGATTTCTTTCTGTCTTAAGCATAGAGATTTCCATCAACTGTTCCTTGCGATGTTATGATGTATTGGCTACTGGGAGAGTCAGTATCTGATGCATTATAGTGAACCTCATTTGCTTGCAGTACATGGTATATATTTTAGGACAGATTGTTATTCACCCATGTTGTTACTATATTGCTATCTGTGTGATAAACTGTTTCCATTTAGAGTCGTCAAAGGTAATGCTACTTTCTTGTTAGTTGAGTTATTCCAGATTGACCTTGATCTTGTGTTATTATTATGCCACTTACTTTGCTTATATCACTTTCGAAGAGGAAATTTTATCTTCAATATCAGGAAGTTTTGCTTTGGGACCATTTGAGTTCCTGTTGACAAACTGCAAATTTTCTTGTTAATGTATCAGCACAATTTCTGACACCTGTTTGGCCATGGAAGAGTGGGTAGACAACCCCCACGCCGCGACAGCTCTTAGCAGCATCCTCCCGTGTGTTGACCAGAGAACAACAAACAACACACTCATCCAGAGTAAAGAAGTCATCAATGACATTGTAACCGTCATTAATACTTACATATATACATTTGCAAATGCAAATCCTTCGCCAACCGAATTTAACTACTACAACCAGTCGGGGCCTTTACTACCTCCTCTCTGTTACCCATTTGATTCCCAGCTTCAAGTTAGTCAGTGTGGACAGCAAGAGATTTCCATGGCAAATGCCTCGCTGGTATGTACTTCACTTATTTTCCATGATTGCCTTCTGGTAAAGATTTTTCCTTTTGTAAAGATTTGAAGTCATAGCCAATTCAACATTCAAGACTAACCATGAAAATATAGCTTCACGGATGGCAATCTGATCACAGCTTATTGGTATTAAGTACCTATTGCTATGGTTTTACAACTAGTTATATTTGATACTTCATAGCAATTTCTGCATGTATTCATTCTCCCCAATGGACATATAGGTCATAGGGGAAACGAAAAGAACTGAATGTAACCTTTAATAATTTTTGTGATATTTATACTATTTTGTGTTTTAATTTTAAGGTGTGGAAGAGCTACATATGTGAAGTTTCGTCATCTGGTTTGTGTGCCACCCCTGGCAGGGTGATACCTGACGCCTATAGACAGTTAGTAGCAGCAGTTAATGAAAGCTACGCTCTGGAGTACTACACCCCTATCTTGCTGAGCCTCCAGGATTGCAAGTTTGTGAGGGACACGTTCCAAGAAATTACTAGAAACTATTGTCCTCCATTGGAGCGTTACTTGAAAATTGTAAATGCTGGATTGGGCCTCATCTCAGTTGGTGTTTTGCTGTGCCTGGTCCTCTGGATTTTGTATGCAAACCGCCCCCAAAGGGAGGAAGAGTTTGTGAAGCAATCGTTTCCAATAAATAGCAGGAAGGATTCACAAAATAATGAGTCCAGTGAGGTTTAGAGAATAAATCATGCTTTTAGGTTTTTGACCTATTCTGTTCCTTTGTAGAGCAAGAGAAGACCAAGATTGGATGGGACGAAGTTCCATCTTGAGCTATGTAGTGGCTAGTCATCTGATTTTTGTATAGTATAAATCATGTCATGGTTGGCTCTCTTCTTATTTCAAGTGGGAAATGAAATGAAATTGAAATATTCATAGGAGTCATATGACCTATTGGCAGTAAGGTTGAATTTCTTCTGCATTTTGTGCAAATTTGTTCATTTACTTTTTCCGCATCTCTGTCACACACGCTAAAGTCATATTCCACCAATAAGAAAAGGAAAGGAAGCATAATTACAGCATCAACCGCCGGCGAACTTACCAGCCTCTTTGACGTTCGTGTTGTAACTAGTGGCCGTTTGTCCTGTTTGGACAGCGACGTTCACGTACTAGAATGTTAAAAGAAAAGAAAAGCAACAACGGTGGAACTTGTATACTTTGCAGTTAATAAATACACAGCAACAACAAACAAAGCACAAATGGATTGTAATTCTCTAAGATAGTGTCAGCCTGGTGCAGTAGGTAAGGTATAGTGTCAGCCAGTGCAGTAGTTAAGATTCTGATTCCTGCGGTTGATTATCTAATTTGTCTAAAGCCGATGCTTTTTTTTAATTACATTAAGTATCCTAGTTTTGAGCCATGAGTTCAATCTACACCACTCCATGACCCCACTCCAAGAGCCCTATCGGAGGTAAATCTGGAATCTCAAAATTCCTCAAGTTCTTACGTAGCCTGTACACTTCTGTGCACAAGGAATCTTCACATACTGATTATTCAGCTGATGATTGATCGCTGACCCTCTCTTATTCAGCATCAAGTTCCCATCAGCCCCCAGGTTTTCGAGTAACTCCAACTCTCACACTGCCGCTGGAAGCGAGACGTTCGTAATTGTTCCAATCAAAGATTAATAACAGGAAAAATTCCTCATTTCTTCTCTTGAGTGACTCGAACTCAAGACCTTCTGTAAAGGAGAGCCTTAAGTGAGAAGTTGAAACCATCTTGGTTGCTTCTACTTGTCAAAGCCAATGCTTTTTAATTCTATGTAAGGTCTATGCAATGAAACATATCACATAATTAGAGATGGCATAGAGCCAGGTTAGAATCCGACCACGATCTGAAATTTTTTGTGAGGATTTGGGTTTGGCTCGAGCTCGAATTCTATCAAGTCCAGGAAAAACATATAATTTATGTGACTGACTTTTCAAGGGACACGTGTACAAGTGACGTGGAGCACAAACGGGTAGCAAATGACGTTGAGTTCTAGCTGTAGTGGTTTTATTGATTAAGTTGGATTGTTTTAAATTTTGGATTAAGTTGGACTGTTTTTAAATTCCTAGATATTATCCTAGTTGTTATCTTTTAAGTTAGTAGAAGCCTAATTTATAGGAAGTAGTTATTGGATCTTTGTTTAAAATAAAGTTGTACGCTGGAATAGAGAAGAGGAACAATAATTATTTGCAAATTCAATTTTATTGAGATCAGTGGGTTCTCTCTTAATGAGCCCCCTTCCACTATTCAACATAGGTCGTAAAGGCAAGAAAACCAACAAGTAATCTTCTCTCGAAGAATCGCAGTTTGATTTTGCTATGAATCGCCCTATAACTCGATCGCATGTACAGTTTGATTTCCCAACGTATGATGGGAAGATGACCCCCCTCATTTGGTTAAGCCGTTGCGATCATTACTTTTGGCACTAACACATTCCAGAGAAGGAAAAAGTCGAGATTGCCTCATATCATTTGGATGTCAATGCAAAAGTCTAGTTCCTTAAACTAGACAGAGATAGGTTAGGTATTTTATGGGAGGAGTTCAAACAACAATGTCATCTCAAATTTGGAATATCAGCGCAGATTTGAACAGTTAGCCACTCATGTAGGTTCTCTCACATCAGAGCAAGAGATGGAAATATTTATCAGTGGGTTACAAGAGCATATTGTAGTAGAAGTATAATTGCATAGCCCTAGGGACTTAACAAAGGCTATAAGACTGACCCGTTTGTATGAGAGGCATAGGGGCCCAAGAAAAGGCCCATTCATTCTTTCTAAGTCATCCAGTCTTCCATCAACTTCTCATAATCAGAAGCTCTTCAAGCGCCTTTCTCGTGCCGAGATGGAGGAGCACAAGGCAGGGGGACTTTACTCCAATTGTGACAAAGTGTATACTAGGGGGACCAGTGAAAATGACTTTTCTAGATAGATAGGGTCACCAAATCAGTGCAAAAGGAAGAAAACGATGGGCAATTGGAGGATTCGGTGGAACCTAAAATTTCGCTACATGCTATAATAAAAGTGAAATTGAGTGGGCAAACTATGAAAATTCAAGGTTTTATCGCAAGCCAACCACTGATGATCTTAATCGATTCGGGTAGCATGCACAGTTTTATTGATTTTCATTGGGCGAATCGATTGGGCCTCTCGAGCGTGCCAGCAGAGAAGCTTCGGGTAATGGTCGCAGATGGCAGCAAAATCTCTTGCCTAGGTCAGTGTAGAGAAGTACCAATTTTTATGGGTCATCAGTTGATTTATATTGATTTATTTATCCTCTTTTTAAGTGTGATTGATGCTGTGATGGGAGTTAACTGGCTACAGTCATTGGGACCAATTCTATGGGACTTTGGGGCAAAATCCATGGTTTTTAAAAGAAATGGGAGAGTGGTGGAATTTTTAGGAATGGAAGGCTCTTCTTCACCTCCAATTGCTCAACTCCATGCAACTAAGGCGAAAACCATACTGATACAGAGTTGGGAGGGCTTTTAACCGAATTTGAATATCTATTCCAAGAACCAAAAAGACTTCCTTCGGTTCACAACTATGATCACCAAATTATCTTAGAACTGAGAACTGGGCCTATCGTGGTCCGACCATACCTATATCCCTACGCATAAAAAGATGAGATTGAGAGGCAGTGTAAAGAAAGGTTAAACAGGGGCTTTATCCAACCCAACCGATCTCCTTATTCCTCCTTAGTTATCCTTATGTCTAAAGCTGATAATACTTGGTGGTTTTGTGTAGATTACAGGGCCTTGAATGCTAAAACAGTCAAGGACAAGTTCCCAATTCCTATGATTGAGGAGTTGTTGCAAGAATTACATGTGCCACGATACTTCACTAAACTAGATTTGCGTTTGGGATATCATCAAATCAGGAGTTATCCTTCCAATGTGGATAAAACAACATTTCGCACTCACCACGGGCACTTCAAGTTCTTGGTCATGCCCTTCGGACTCACCAATGCCCTGAGCACCTTTCAAGCCTCAATGAATGAGGTATTTCAGTCTCACTTACAACAATTTATTCTTGTGTTTTTTGACGATATCCTTGTCTACAGTAAAACATGGGTTGATCATCTTTCGCACCTTCGGACAATATTTACTCTACTTACCGATCACTAGCTTTTCTTATAGAGGTCCAAATGCTCATTGCTCAAGCTACAGTATCTTATCTGGGGCATAACATCTCGAAAGAAGGACTAGTAGTAGATCAAACCAAAATTGCGACGATGATGGATTGGTCGAAACTAAGTACTATAAAAGGGCTAAGGGAGTTTCTTGGGCTCACCAGAAATTTGTTTAGGACTATGGTATAATTGTAGCCCCTCTAAAAGCCATGTTATATAAGAATTCCTTCCATTGGACCGATGAAACTTCCAAGGCCTTTGACCACTTGAAGATGGCAATGACCCGCACTCTGATGTTGGCACTTCCAGATTTCACCTAACTATTCATCTTAGAGTGTGATGCATCTGATTCAGGTATGGGGGTGGTTTTGCAATAGGGAGGACAATCGGTCGCTTATTTCAGTAGGTTACTTCTATTAAGTTGTAAGGGTTTTTCGGCTTACTAAAAAGAGCTCATCGGGTTGGTTAAAGTTGTGTGTCATTGGCAAGCTTATTTATGGGGCAGACATTTCCTCATCCGGGTAGATCATTATAGCCTCAAATTTCTGTTGGGGAAATGAATTATTACTACCCTACAGTAGCACTGGTTGAGTAAGCTCATGGGTTTTGATTTTGTGATGGAGTATTAAGCTGGAAAACATAATAAGGTAGTCGATGCCTTGTCACAACATATGCAGGACCATGCCACATTGGTTGTAATCTTAAGGATGATGGGATCGTGCAACGGTGTATGAGCTGATGTTCGTGTGGAGTTGATCAAGAAATCTGTGTAGAATTGATCTAAGTTTGCCTGTTCTTGATCTGAAAGTTACTTTCTGGATGATTGGGACATACAACCTTCAAAACAAAAGGTTAAACGCACCAAATCACAAAAAGAAAGGAAAATAACACGCAAACTATAAAAGAAAGATAAAAATCAACACTTTGATCCCCGG